>PVKA01050778.1:0-12545 GCA_004027165.1 Ctenomys sociabilis
GTCGATGAATTAATACATTGCAAACTGTTTTCATAACGTTTTGGTACTGTACAAGGTGCATACATGAAATTATATTTACAGGTTTTTTATAGCTGAATTATATCAAAGATTCAATAATTATTTACCTAGTGGATGACCATAGCACTAAAAGCCGACATAATATCCTGTCCAACCACCATTAGTGCAGATCTTGCCTCTCTGTTTTAATGTTTAGATCTTTAATCTATTTTGATTTCAGTTTAGTGCAAGGTGATATACTTGAGTCAAGTTTTAGCTTCTGATATATAGAGAGCTGGTTGTTCCAACATTTGTTAAAAAGGCTATCTTTTTTCTAGTAACCATGTTTCAAAATTTTGTCAAAAGTAAGATGACTGGGGCTAGCCAAATACCTCAGCAAATTAAAGCAATGGAAGCAGGATCAGTATGCTAGGTGTTTGATTCCCGGGTCTGCCAAGCTGGCCCCATTCCCATGGAGCAATGAGACTGCAATTGAGACTCGGCTTGCTGGTATATCATAATCCTAGCTCTTGGGAGGCTCTAAATAGATGGATCACTATGAGTCTGACCTAATATTGAGTCACTGAATACTCTGTAGACACTTTCCAAAAATACAATAAAAAAATAAATAGGTGGCTGAGTGTGTTTGTAGTTGCTTCTGCATCTTCTCATCTATTCCATTGATCATCAGGTCTATACTTTGTCAATAACATGATGACTTAACCACAGTAGCTTAGTACTATAACTTAAAGTCAGGAATTGTAGTGTCTCCTGTCTTGCCTTTTTTGCCCAGGAATGTCTTTGCTCTTCTAGATTTGTTCTGGTTCCAAATAAATTTTAAGAATTGCTTCTCTAGATATGTAAGGTATGTTGGTATTATTTTCATAGGGATTGCATTAAATCTGTATAACAATTTTGGGAGGCTGGTCATTTTCACCATATTGGTTCTTTCTATCTAGGAGCAAGGAATACATTTCCATGTTCTGAAATCCTCTACTATATTTTTTTTCAGAGTACTGTAATTTTCATTGAATGGGATCTTTTATGTCTTTAGTTAGATTAATTCCTAAGTATTTCATTTTTTATTTTGCTATTATAAAAGTTACTATTTCTCTAATTTCCCTCTCTGTGTTTGTTATCTGTGTAGAGGAATGCTATTGACTTTGTATCCACTATGCTATTTAATTTGTTTATTAATTCTAGTAGCTTCTTGGTAGAACTTTTGAGTCTTCCACATGTCATCTGCAAATAATGATAATTTAACTTCTTCTTTACCTATTGTTTTTAATTGTGGGGGAGGGTCTACAGGGTGTTCAGGGTCTTACTAGGAGATTAGACTCATAATGATCTGCCTGTTTAGAGACTCAAAAAACCTGGGATTACAGGGGCATAACACTATGCCAGCCTCCATTGCCCTCTCAGTGCACTCCAGAAACCAGGCAGGCACAGCAGGCCTGGGGATGTAATCCCTGGCCCATGAGCCTGCTTGGAGGTGCTTTAATCCATTGAGCTATTTGGATTTTAGATATTCTTATTCCTTTTATTTCTCTCTCCTGTTTAATGGTTCTAGCTAATTATTCCAGAACTATATTTTATAGCAAGGGTGATAGAGGACATCCTTGTCTTGTACTAGATCTGAGATTAAAACATTTTGGTTTTTCCCCATTTAGAGTATTGTTAGCAGTAGGATTGCCATACATGGCTTTTATCAGATTAAGGTAGAGGTCATCTATTCCTATTTTCTGTAGGGGCTTTGGACATGAATGAGTGCTGCACTTTGTCAAAAAACTTTTCTGCATCAATTGAGGTGTTCATGTAGTTCTTGGATTTGGTTCTATTGATATAATGTATTACATTTATAGATTTGCATATATTGAACCATCCTTACATCCCTGGGATGAATCCTACCTGGTCATGGTATATAATCTTCTTGATGATTTGCTGTATTCTATTTGCTAGGATTGTAATGAAGATTTTTGCATCTCTGTTCATAAGGGAGATGGGGCTATAGTTCTCTTTTTTAGCTGCATCTTTTCCTGGTTTTGCTATGAGTATGATTCTTGCCTCAAGGAATAATTTTGGGAGACCCGTTTCCTTTTCAGTTTCATCAAAGAGTTTGAGGACTATTGGGATTATATCTCCTATATATTTCTTGTAGAATTCAACTGTGATTCTATCAGGACCTGGACTTTTCTTTTTCTTGCTCTACCTACGTCTTGACCATCTAGCAGAAAAGTATAAGAATGAGGTATACAATGTGGGTCATAATAGTAAGTTGAACTGTAAATGGCTACAGACAACTTCTTCAGATACCTCACTATTATTGTGGAATGCTGGACTGTGTTGGATTGTGTCATCAAGTGCAGGCACCTAAATTGGTTGGATGACAATGGAGTGCCCATCTTTGGCAGGTCTGGACAAAGGGAGGGGTGTGGAAAGGAAAAATCATGATGTGTGTGGATGGACAGTACAGTTGGGATAGATATACCATGCTTCTACATAATTCTGAGAGGCAAGATTTGCATTAATGGTGGTTGGACTGTAGTACATTTGTAATTTCATTGCCTGCTATTGGGTTATTGAGAGTTCTTATATCTTCTTGATTCAAGTTAATAATTTGTAACTTTCTAGGAATCTGTCCATTTCATGTTTGTTTTCTATTCTGTAAGAGTAAAGATTCTCTAAGTAGCTATTCATGAACTTCTGAATTTCCAGTTGGTTTCTGGTAACTTCACTCTTTTCATTCCTTTGTGCTTGTATTTGAGTTATTTCTTTTCTTTCTTTTTTTTTTTTTGATGAAGTTAGCTACGGGCTTATCAATTTTATTTAAAGAAGATTTGTTAGTTCTTTAAATTGTTTTTTTGATCTCGATTGAATTAATTTCTGCTCTATTTTTGATAATTTCCTCCCACCTTTGAGCTTTGGGTTTGGTTTTCTCTTCCCTTTCTACATGTTTGACTTGCAGCATCAGGGTATTTATTTGTTCTCATTCTGTTTTCCTAATGTATGAGTTCCTAGCTATAAATTTCCTCTAATAACTTCTTTCATTACATCTCTTAATTTCTGAAATGTTGTGCTTGAATTTTCATTGAATTGTAGATATTGTTTAATTTCATCTGTAACTCATTGGTTGTTGAGGATGGTGTTGTCTAATTTTCATGTATTTATGGGGTTTTCATGGTTTATTTTGTCGTTTATTTCCAGTTTCATGTGGTCAGATAATATGCATGGATTAATTTGTTTTTTGCATAGACCAAAGCATAGCCTATGGACTAGTATGTAGTTTATTTTAGAATATGTCCCATGTGCACCTGAAAAAAATGTGCCTTCAGATACGGTTGTGTGGAACACTCTGTATATGTCCACTAAGTCCATTTATTCCAAGTTCCAACTGAGTTCTGCTAGTTCTTTTCCTTTTTTTTCAGAACTGGGGATTGAACTCAGGCTCTTGTGCTTGCCAGATAAGTGCTTATTCCACTGAGCCATCTACCCGCCAACCCTCTGCTACTTCTTTACTAACTTTTTATCTGGTTCACCTGACTTTTTGGGATAAGGAGGTGTTAAATTCTCTTGTTAAGATTGTGACACTGGATATTCGATGTTTCATGTCCATTAAGATTTGTCTTGTATACTTGGGTGCCCTGTGTTTAGGGCATAGATATTTATGAGTGTTACCTCTTCCACTTGTATTTTTTTCCTTAACCAGTATGTAGTGGTCATCTTTATTTTCTTTGAGCATTCTTGGTTTGAAGTTAGGAACAGGATTCCTACACCTGCTTTATTCTGAGGTGGTGAGCCATGTAATGTTTAAAATCCTTTGACTTTATTTCAACCTATGAATTTCTTTATGAGGTAAGTCCGTGTCTTGTATGTTCTTTTCATTCTCATTCATGGAGTTGTTGTCATTTTGCTCCCTCTCTAGGAAATCTATTAGTAGTCTGTGTAAAGTTTGCTATATCATCACATTTTTTAATTGCACTTTATCATAGAAGTATTTTACTTCTCCATTATACTTGTAACAGAGTTTTGCAGGGTGTATCAGTCTCGGTTGGAATTTGTTTCCTTGCAAGACTTGAAGTACTTTGCTCCATGCTCTTCTTGCCTTCACAGTTTGCGAAGATAAATCTGCCATTATTCTGATGGGTTTTCCTTTAAATGTAATCTGTTTGTTTTGTCTCACAGCTATAAGCATGTTATTCTTTGCTGGGTTTCTGAGATCTTCAGTAGTATATTTCTGGGTGTGTTTTTAATGGGTTTGGTGTAATTTGGAGTTCTCTATGATTCAGTTACCTGAATATCAGATTGATTACCCATATTTTGCTAGTTTTCTGCTATTACTTTTGTGTATATTCTATTTATACCATGTGTATTGACTCCTTTCTTATTGATGACTATTACTCTTACTTTATTCATCTTTACATTGTCTTGCAGATGTTGAATTATTTTTTCCTGCATCCTAATGGGTTTTAAGGGCTCTTTTCTTTCCTTTTCATTAGTTGCAATGGTGTCTTCAAGGTCTGAAACTCTATCTTCACTTTCATTCAAATGGTTTTGCCAACTTGTGATTGAGGTTTTAATTTCCTGTATACCTCTTTGAGTCTGCTGCATGCATTTTGTTTCTTTCCTATATTTCTCTTTCAAGGAGTACATCAGTTTTCTATTCTCCTCTATTTTTTTTATCAGTGTCTTCTTTAGAAATACTTAGTAATTCTTTCAATATTGTTATATTTTCTTTTTTTAGTTCATAGATTATTTATGATCTGATTTCCTCTGTACTTTTCTGCAGTTGTTCCTTAGTTTAGATGCTATTATTTCAGAGATTTCAGGTGTGTGATTTCTAATTTCTTCTATGATAGTGTCTCCTGCATTTGTTTCTGGTGGACTCAGGGCCTGAGAATGCATTTTTCTCCTTTGTCATTTTGTATAGCACTGTCCTCTGACCTTTGGTATAGAGCTTTGGTGCGGTTATTACTTTAGGTCCTCCTGATATTGTTACTCAAGAGAGATTATGTAGTTAAGGCAGTTTTAGTTTTGTTTTACAGAACTACAATTAGGAACATTAATATGTAGCAGTTGACAGTCTTCTATAACTAACGCATTTTTATTTTAGACCATAACAGCAAACATTATGTCTGTGTAGCTAAGCAGATATTAAATTGTGAATTTTTAAAAAATTAATTCCCCTAAATTCTGTCTGATCACCTCCCTTTTTTGTAAAGGGGGTCTTGCATGTATATTAGTTCACCCCAGTTACCTTTTGCACCCTTTCTGTATCAAAAGAAACAGAGAGAGCATGATCAGGGTCTAGTAAAGTGTCTCACCTTACCAGATCTACCAAGTTTGTACTCTTCCAGTTGTGCTGCAGGACAGCAGGGCTGGACTCTGGCTGGAAAGGGGTCCAGTGATTGTGCTGAAGGTCGCACTTACATGTTCAGACTGGGCTCTGATTGGAAAAGGGATCTGACTTAAATTACTGAAGTACAAATGGGAATTTCATTAATTTTTTAGAAAATAAAACACAAAATTATGACTACATAAAATGTGACTGAAAATATTTTCACATCATCAAATATCGAAGTTCTGATACCATTCATTTTCATATGCATAGAAATTAGGTTTTTTTCTAATAGTATATTATATTTCACAGCAGAAACAATTTTCAGTTTGTAGAATTTATTAGATCTTAGAGGGTTTATCTACTATTCTCAAGCCAAATGTAACATTTAAAGGATTTGCTTTGGGTAACATTCCCCATTGGAGAATCTTTGCTTATATCCTGTAATTCATCGTTTTCTAAAAGATGAATAATGGGGCTGGGGAGGTGGCTCAGTGGAATAAGTGATTCCCTGGCAAGCGCAAGGGCCTGAGTTCAATCCCCAGTTCTGCCAAAAGAATATAAAAAGTAAATAAATAATTAAATAAAATATGAATAATGTTTTTCTATGTTCCTTAAACCAGAAGATCATGATGCAATGTTTTTATGTATTGTTGTTTACTGTTTAATTAATAACTAGTCCACATATGATAAGTTGCTTTCTTGGCTTCAGTCTATGACTACTGTTTTCATTCATTTTTCTATTTCCTACCTTTAAGTGTTAAAATAGGTCCTCCTTTTTCTTATCTTTTGTTCATTCATGACAACTATGTTTAGGAAGAGCATCGGTACCTAGGAAAAGTGTGAAGAGCTCTTTCATCTACTTTCAAGCCTTTGTCATTTATGAGTGAAATTTATCTCAGGCATCTGTTGACCCAGAATTGTACTTCAGCTAAGGTGCTAGAAACTACATTCCTGGAAATTGTTCCTCACCAATTCCAGTGGAGCTGTTTAATCGTTTTGGAGTTCTGTGAGATCCAAAGAAAACATAATGGTAGGCTTGTCATAGGCATAGGTGAATTTGAGGATTTCAGAAGACTGCATTCAAACACCTACCACTTTGAAAATCCAATTATAGATACCAATGGTGGTGACATTGAGAGGAAATCACACAGGGTGACCATTCTGGGAAGAAATAGGGACCAAAGTGTGTTAAAGGTTGTCTTCAGAGTATGTAAATATCAAGAATATACTGAGGACAAAAAAGGGAAGAGGTATGCATATTCAAGAAGCCTTGATCAAATCCTGGTCTGATTGATTATTATTGCTTTTCTCATTCTGTAAAATCCTACTAATGCATGGGAAATCCTTATTGCTTGAATAGACAATTTGTCTTCCAACATGATGTTATTTGCCTAATGTAAGATTCAGGGTTCTTGGAGCCCTGAGGGAAGGTGAAGATAAGTGATTAACAGAAAGAAAAGAGTAGAGAATCAAAAGGGGTCAGTTATTGCAATGACAGGAATAACGGACAATTTCAAAGAAATCCCTGTTGCACTAGCAATAATTCTAAGCAAAAGAATGGCACATAAGTCTTTTACACTCTGAAGTTTGCATACAAGTCTTCCTATACATAGGCTTATCTAATATCTACCCATATAAATTCATTCATTTATATTATGCCATGTCTTGCAACATACTCCTCAAATTCCTGCAAATCATACTATCTTCAAAAGGTTTCTTAGACTGACAAAATGCTCTCTCATTTTATTTTTCCCAACTCAATAAACGATTGTTTCTTCTGAACCTGCAGCTAACCTGTGGTTTACATTTGCCTTGTTTCCCTGAGATCAACACCAGATCAATGATGAGTTCCAACAACAGGGATAACTTAGTTTAGCCCAGAAAATAACAAATGCCTAACTGACTGGTGTTCATTATTTTTTGGTAATGCTCTTCTATTGTCAAGTTTGACAGACTGATTAATGCCTACCAAAAAGCAGTACAAAAGATTATGAATTATTAGAAATAATAACTTTGGTTTCATAATGATATAGCACGAGAAGAACATAATGGTGGATGATATCATTGGTGTCATTATTGTTTGTGACAGAACAACATTTAAGTAGTGTGCTTTCATATTGAAAGTAAGTAAATACCTCCTATAAGAGTTAATGTTGACTAACATAGATCTCATGTTTTTTCAATGGACATTTAGTAAATTGGACGTGGAAACTGATTGAAAACATTTGTCACTTGACCCATAGTTATTCTGCTATATCTAGCATTAAGAGTTAAATGACAATCCTTGAAGTGACTGTTTTAATGAATTTAATGTGTTTAAAAAAGAAAAAAACATCCAAATGTTTGAAAAGTACAATCTTTGATGCCATGCTTGGGGTGACTGTGTGTCATCCTGGTCGTTGGGCTGTAATAGTCTTTAGAGAACTCAAGACAAAAGAAAACAGATATGTTTATCTAGAGAAAGGAGGGCAGAGATGCCAATACCTAGGCAGCAGGCAGTATTTAGACAGAAGCGTTCTGTAGAAGAGAAATATTGCCTACATCTTCTATCCCAACCTTCTCCTCTTCTATGTTCCTTGTGAGTAAATAACACACTTCCCATTCTCCTAAAATGGCAATAGAGAAGATAAGGCTGTTGCAAACAGCTGGAGGCATTTTTCACTCCTCTATAGGAGATAATGATTGCAGTGAGATTACTCACAACAGAATTCATACCAGAGCTCCTTCCCAGCCCTGATCGGAGAATCTCTGCTCACAAATGATGCTTTGTATTAAAAATATTCAAGTAGGAATTATGTGTCATCAAGCAGTGGTAATTTATTTTATTATGCCTTCAAGTTACTGTTGTAATACATCATCAGAGATCCTTTCAGAGAATAGCATTTTTTATTTGATAGAAAATGTAAAAATTACTTCAAGGTTCTCCTGTGTCATTACTCTGATTCACATTTAGCTTTATTGTGCCATGTAACTAACATTTCTGAAGCAAAAGCCCTTCATATATTACTCTTCTAGCCTGTATATTTTTCCAACTAAGAAAAGTAATTTGACAACGTTACTGAAGAATAATGAGGTGTCAGACTTTTTCATTAAAATGATCCATTTGCTACCTTTATGTGAATGACCAGTTATTACATTCTTATTTTTAATCTAATTTAAAAAGACTTGTTAGATAATTTTACCACCATAATACTTTAAAAATATTAGAGAAAATATTTCACAGTAATCTTAAAGGGTTTTTCAACATATTTTAATTGAGTATCCATGAAAAGAATGAAAAAATGTTTATATCATATTGTAACATATGTGGTTTTCTTAGAGAAAAATCACACTTTTCATTTTTGTATTCAAAGAAAGGTTTGTATTAACATTACTAACTTTTAACATTTAGCAAAGATATATCAAGTACTATATAACTTGCTACTTTTAAATGTAATAATTCATATAATGCTAAATAGCACCTCATGAGTTAAAACTATCATTTTCTATATCTTGTAGGAACTAAGCACAAAAAAATGTGTATGACATTCTTCAACATTTTTATAGCTGGTCAGCATCCAAAAAAGGATATAATCCACACAGTTTTGTCTCCAGAGCCTAGAAACTCCAGAGTTCTTGAGTTATATATGGTTGGCAAGAAAATTAAACCTAACTTAAAAGCATCAAAGAATTCTAGAACATTCCAAAATCTGTAGCTGGATTTGGAAGTCGGCAAAAATCAAAGAAAGCAACTAAGGGTATATAGTTAAACTTAATTCAATATTATTTATTTGCCAAAAACTGCTTTCAAAGACTACAGTAGTGACTTTTAAACATCATAAGTTTCTTTAAAAATACTCAGTAGTGTTCAATAATATGATCTCTAAGTATAATCATATGAAATGATTTTCTTATTCTACTGGCTGAAAAGATAATGATATGCTTCTCCTTGCCATGGTAACATCATTAAACTCAGAAGCTATTAGAAAGTCCTCCACAATTTTCCCATAGTAGAGATAGTTGACATGTGTGATAAAAAATTGTTGACAACTATAGTGAAACAGAGTATGTTGATTGATTTGCATAAAATAAGTGCACAGGCAGAATAAAACAAGGTGAAGAAACATGGGGCCAGTACTCAGACCCAATGTACCTTTTTCTATTAATTTTATTGAGAAAGAAGTAGCAATGAAACAATTTCAAGACAGGTTAGTAGGACAGTTGCAATATTGCATATTGTTATCATAGTAGTTATTCACAGTAAAAGACGCAGACATGATATGTCATCTAAACACTATTAGTTCAAAACTTTTTCTCATTGAACTAAGAGAATATAACTGTATATCTATGCTATTTTGTATGTACCGATATATTTTTTCACTACAAAATTGTCCTTCATTTACATCCCCCTCTTTTGTTTACTTTTGCCAGAGATGGGTATTCTATTACCAGTGATATGTTGTAGGTATGTGAATTCAGCAAAGTAATCCAATACTCCAATAGTCCAAAACAGTAATGGGTTATCTGCAGGACTGGCTTTTTACAGCTCAGAATATTAATATGGCTTTACTTTTTATAGCTCATATTTATACTTTTCTGCTGGATGATTAAGATAAAGATAAAGCAAGACATATATAACAAAAGTGTAATTTTTGTATCTGACAAGGTCAGTCAAATACCCTCAGAATTTACCCTAAAACACTATACAGTAGTTTGTAGATCCTTACACAGTGTCAGCGACAGGGATGAGTTATACATTTGCTTGACCAATATGCTCTCTGTGAAGGCCTGAGAGAATGTTTTCTCTCCATGTGACTCTCTTTAGGCACACACTATATCTTTGATCACTTTCCTCTGTGGCCCCATAATCTCTTTGATAAGAAAATTTGGGACACCATTGAGTTACAGGATGTTACAGTACTGGTTCTCTTATGCCTTGAGTCCTCACTGAATTTGAAGGGCTAGGGCCACAATGTTGGCTGCCCTTGTAGCCCTTCTTTTTTTCTAATTTTTTTGGTCTGCAAACTTAAGGTGTTAACTCTCCAAAAGAGAAGCTTAATGATACTATTACCCTAAAACATACGCTGTTCATCTTAACATCACTATCTGACTGAATATCAAACACCTTAGACATATCACAGAACAAGTATTTTTTATCAGTTGTTGATATGCTAAACTAAATCCCTACAGAAAGTGAAAAAAATTAAATTGGCAAAAAATAGTAAAAAAAAAAAAAGAGCAGTAAACAGTTGCAAATTTTACACAGAATCTTAGAAATTTAACCACATGCAACATTGTAGCAGAACAGTCAGATGGCATATTTCCCAGTTCTTGTTTTCATTTATTACCTTTTTTGTTTTTCAAACAAGCATTTCCTTGAGAGAGAGTATGGGAGCAATTGATATGACATTAAAAGCAGTACACTTTTAGAAGATGAGAATGATAGGTATTCCACAAATGACTCTAGTTGCTATCTTCAGTGCAGTTGCTTAGTTCACAGGAATCAGCATATATAGTTAATCAGGGTGAGGTTCATACCAATTAACTGCCAGTTTCTGTAACCTGATGGAAATTCTCAGGATCATGGCCTTAACATTGTGTTTATAAATGTATGATTTTGCCCCTGTCCTGTTTTATATTTTTTTCTCCTTGCCTTCTCATCGTTGTTTAATCCTCAAGTACTCCCTTTGCATTTAGCTGTGTTATAGCTTTGAATTTTTAATTTCTTCTTTGGAGTTCTTATACTAGGGAGACTACATGATATTTACCCATGTATGTCTGGTTTATATCACTTATGACTTTGCTTTCAAGTTGCATCCACTTATATATGAAGGTTTTGAGTTTATCATAGTTTATACCTGAGTAGTACTCCATTGTGTAAAAATAACACATCTTTTTCATCTACTCCTCAGGTGACAGGCATTTTGGTTGCTTCTAGAATTTTGTTATCACAAATTGTGCTATTACAAACATAGGTGCACATATATCACTATGATATGATGTTTTCAGTTCTTTTAGAAAAATTCTGAGTAGGGGGATAGCTGGTTTGAATGGGATTTCCATCCTAGATTTAAAGCAGCCACCACACTCATTTCTGTGATGGTTGCACCAGCCTACACTCCCACCAGCAGTGGAGAAGGGCTCCTTTTTCCCCAGAGCCTCTCATACATTCGTTGTCGGTTGATTTCTGTATGATGGCCATTCTTTCTGCAGTGAGATGGTATCTCAGTGTTGTTTAATTTGCATTGCATGGATGGCTAGCCATGTGCAGCATTTCTTCATGCACTGATTAGCTTCTAGAATTTATTCCTCTGAGAATTGTGCCCCATTTCTGTATTGGGTCTTTAAAATTTGGGGCCCTAGTGTGTTTTAGAACTTTATAAATCCTAGAGAGAAGACTGCTATAGGAGTGCTTATTAGGTAAGATTTTTTTCCCAATTTGTGGGCTGTCTTTTCACTCTGTTGGTAATTTCTTTTGACGTGCAAAAACTTCTTAATAAAATTATATCCCAACTGTTAATTCTTTCAAGTATTATTCGTGCAGTTTGATTATTGTTCATGATCAGTTTGACTACACTATGTCTTCAGCAGTTCCTCCTACTTTCTCTTCCAGGAAATTTAGTGTTTCTGTTTTAATGTTTAGATCTTTAATAAATTTTAACTTTAGTTTAGTGCAGGGTGATACACCTGGGTCAAGTTTTATTGTTTGGCATGTAGACAGCCAGTTTTTCCAGCAAAATTTGTTAAAGAGACTGTCTTTCTTGTTTCATCCAATTGTGGAAGATAAGGTGGCTGAATGTGTTTATGTTGCTTCTGCATCTTATCATGTATTCCATTGATCCTCAGGTCTATTTTTTGCCAACATTATCCTGATTTATCACACTAGTTTCGTAGTATATTTTCAAGTCAAGAATTGTAAGGCTTGATGCCTTGTCTTTGTTGCCCAGGACTAGTTTTGCTATCTAGGTCCTTTCTGGTTCCAAACAAATTTTAGTAACGCTTTCTGTCGGTATATGAGGTATGTTGGTGATACTGATGTCGGGAGCCATTCCAAGATGGCGACCGCTCCTCGCTCCCCCGCCCATCGTGTCTGCCAAGATGGCGCTTACATCCGGCTTCTGGTTCTTGTTGCCGTGCCTGGGCTCCTCCTATCCAGGGAAAAGCCCGCCGTTTTTATGATCCTACCAATGACATCTGAACACGTGTATGATTGTGATTGGTCTGTAAAATC
>PVKA01050779.1:0-12545 GCA_004027165.1 Ctenomys sociabilis
CCTGCATCCCAGGTGGCCGAGGTGGTGGAGCAGTAGGAGACTGGCCATGGTTCATGGTGCAAGGTGAAATGCTGGAAAGGGTTGCAACAGGTCCCTGAAGCAGTAGGTGGAGAATGGACTACAGGAAATGGACAGGAGCAGAGGCAGGAAAACAGCACAAACTATCTTCCCTGTTGTGTGTGTGTGGGTGCAGGCAGTTGTGCACAGGAGGGGTTTGTGTCTGAATGGACTGTACATGTGTGTATACAATTCTGCCTGCATACATGTCAGATATGTGGATCATGTGCATGTATATTAGCCATGTGCACTAATGAATGGGAGCTTTTTATATGCATGTGTGGTTTGCAAATACATGTATGTGCATGCATGTGTATTTGTGTGAATGTACATGCTTGCACACGTGTGTGTGGACAAGAACAAGGAAGGTTGGAGGGCGGAGGGGCCAGCAGGACAGACTGGTGTGTCTGGAGCTCACCCATCCTACACGTGGGCTGGGCTGACAGGACTGCATCTCTCTCTTGGCTTGCTAGGATCAACCTAACGGTGCCCCAGGGTTGTCTGCTGGCTGTGGTGGGTCCAGTTGGCTCAGGAAAGTCCTCACTGCTCGCTGCCCTTCTTGGCGAGCTGTCAAAGCTAGAAGGGTCCATGAGCATCCAGGTGAGGCCACCCTCCCACTTGCAAAGTGTTTCCATCCTGACACCCTCACCTCTCTCCACAGCTAAGCCCACTCCCATCTCCTTCCTCCCAGACCAGCACCCCTAATCTTCAGAATCACTCCCACCTCTGTCTCCAAAAGTGAGTTGTGTTTCAGGGTCCAGTGGCTTACGTGCCCCAGGAAGCCTGGGTGCAGAACACCTCAGTGGTGGAGAACGTGTGCTTCCAGCAGGAGCTGGACCAGCCTTGGCTGGAGAGAGTGCTGGAGGCCTGTGCCCTGGGGCCTGATGTGGCGAGCTTTCCCCAGGGCTTGTACACGCAGGCTAGGGTGCAGGTGAGTGCCTCAGGCTTCTTGGGCAAAGCAGGCATTACAATTGGGAGCTTCCCACTTCTCTGATCTGTGGCCAGTGTGACAAGGAAGTAGGAGAGTAGGTCTCTGCTCAGGGTCAGACATGGTGTCCAATAGTTGCTAATTAATAATGATTGAAAATAGAGCAAAAGAGAAAAGCAGAATTGTGACCAGGGTGTGCAATGAAGCATTTTCTGGCAGTTACTGGTAAGATGATTCCACTTGTATCTAGATGTCCCCACAAAGCTGCCTGAGGTTGTAGGTTGGGCTTTTCAGAGGGGCCTGGCTCTATGGTGTGTGTGGGACCCTGGGATTGAAGCTGCGGTGCAGGGATTAAGGATGGCCCGCCCTGGGTGTGGGTTGCATGACCCCTAGAATGGATAGCCTGTAGCCTTGAAGGGGGAGGGGCGGGTGTGCTGCTGCTGTTGCTGCTTGCTGTCTTCTGCCTGCCCATGAATTATTTTTCCTCCTTGATGCCCCTCTGCCAAGCCACACAGCCTTGCAGCCAGCTGACTATAGACTGAAACCAAGCAGCAAGAGCACAAGGGAAGGGAAGCAAAATCGCAAGCTGCTCTGCTGGCTTCTCTTCCCTCCTTACAGTGTAATGCAAATTACTGCCCCAAGGCAGGCCCAGCATCCACACCCACAGTAATGAATCACAAACTCAGAATCGCCCCAAGAATGCATGAGGCTTCAGGGGAACAACAACACACAAACCATAACATTCCACCCCGGGATCCCCAAAGACTCATGCACATTCTTTTATGCAAAAGCCATTCTAGTCCATCTCTAAGAGTTACCAGAGTTCCAACAGTTTCAGCATTGCTGAAAAGTCCAAGTCCCAAGTCTCCTCCAAAGTCCAAGGCTCAGCTGTCTGTGAGCACCTGTACAAATGAACACTTAAACACTTGCAACATTCAAAGGCACGAGATAAACATTACAATTCCAAAAAGTACACACAGCAGGAGACCAAGCATTGGGACCAACACGAGTCCAAGATCTGGCAGGGCAAACTTTTAAGCCCTGCAGTTCCATGTGGGACATCCGAAGCCATCTGTGGTGAGTTGTGAGCTCCCTAGGCCTTCCATGGCTCCACCCCTGCAGCACTCCTGGCCGTAGCTCCCAGGGCGGCTCTCTTGGGCCAGCTTTGTTCCTTCCTTGCAGTTTCCCTTAGATGATCCCCCAAGCTTCTGGGGTTTCCACTGAATAGGTGCAGCTTTATCCACTGCCCTCTCAGAGCACACTGTCTGGCCTCCCAGGACTCCTTCTGAAATCAAGGAGGAAGCCTTCTTAACCTCAGAACTCCTGCATTCTGCATGTGCCTAAAACTAGCACCACGTGGATGACACCAAGGTCTGCTGCCAGCTGGAGCAGTAGCAAGTGTCCTTCTTTCTTGGCTATAGGGGTCGAGTGCCTGGATCGCTGAGCACTCTGACCCTGACTCCCAGGGACAAAATGTCCATGCCTGCGCCACTCTGGAACGTGGAGTGGCCAGTGCTGCCATACTGGAACCTGGGGCTCTGCAGCTTTCCCCGCCAGGCAAAGTCCCTGACCTTTGAAGTTCTGAGGCTGCAAAGGGTGGAGACCTGCCTCCTCCTGTGGTGCCCGCCCTCAGGCCATCCTTTCCAGTCTCAGGTTCCTTCCCACAATGGAGATCCTCTCAGTTCTGTCTTTATTGGAGCTTCCCTTCTGGCCAAACTCACATTTTAAATCCTGCTGGGCTCCTTGCTCTTGATTCTCAACATAAATCTGGCTAAACACCCCTAGTAACAACCATGCCACTGCCCCAATGTTTGGCTGCTTAGAAATACTTTTTGAAAAATTAATCAATCCGCCACGCTTAAACTCACTCTCAGTCACAGTCACTGGACACGAGCAAAATGCAGACAACTTTTCTGCCAAATCAAAACACAGATGATCCAGAGTCCAGCAACCAGTGTGGCCCGTCTCCCCAGCAGACACCTCCCCAGCCTGGTCTTTATAGGCCACCTTCTGTCAGCCTAGCCCGGGCTGTGTACAGAAAGGCCTGTGTACCTGCTGGACGATCCCCTGGCGGCCCTGGATGCCCACGTTGGCCAGCATGTCTTCAGCCAGGTCGTTGACCCCAGTGGGCTGCTCCAGGGAACAGTGAGTCCAGGAATGTCTGTGGGCAGCCACTGCACATGGGAATAGCTCTGACAGAATCTCCCAAACAGAACAGCCGAAGCTGTTTCAGGGCTTCACTTGTAGGTGACATCTCCAAAGCTTTCCTATCTCTTCCCATAAACCATTCCCAAAAGCTTGTAATCCACATGGTCAGGTTGAGCCACAGCAACGACCCCACTCCTGCGGCACCAAATTCTTAGTTACTCTTCTCTCGTTGCTGGGCCAAATACCCGATACCCAAATTGAAGGAAGGAGGGGTTTGTTTAGCTCACAGTAACTGGAGGTTTCAGTCCATGTTCAGCTGGCTCCGAGGCAGAGCAGCACAGAGCAGAAAGCAGCCTTTATGAAAGAAATATTAATAGTGAAGTAATTTTTCTTTGACAAACCTGAGCAACACTTTGGATTCAAGTTGACAATATATACATTCCCACAGAATGTGTTTACAGAATGAAGGTGATATGAATGAGTTAAGACCATTTAAATATCCAGATAAAAAAGGGATTAGATCTCCATGTCCTCAACAGCAACTCATGTACAGTACTCACACCGAATGCTACAAAGATGCAAGTCTTATTTAATGGGGAAACTATAGTTCATTTTCTAGATTGCCTTGTAGATACTTGCTCATTGATTAACAAAAGTTAATCTATGATGTCCATAAATCTATGATGTCCAAAATATCTAGTGAATTTTTATGATGTACGAGCCACTATGCAATATAAACTGAAAAATAAACTTTTCCAGTTAGCAAAGAAGTATCAAAAAGATCATTAATGAACAAATGTAAAACTTTGCAGAGGGACTTTAACAGAGGAACTTCACTTGTACTAATAGATTTCTAGGATGTTGCTTTTTTAAATCATGATAAGATGTTAACTTTTGTGAATGACTTCTTCCACATATACTGAAATGATCATATGTGTTTTCCTTTGTCTGATGACAGGGTGAACTCTTTTGGTATTTGACTTTTTGGAACATTTTGTTTTTCTAATGTTATGATGACTATAACCTGATTATTAGCACAATGCTGGTTTTTTGCATTGAGTTAAAATGTTTCCATCTCTTTCTTCTTATATAATTTCTGTGGAATTATAATTATTTCTTCCTGAAGTGTTTGACAATAGGGGCTAATGAAACCATAATGAACAGAAAGTTTTATTGCAAGTTTTTAAAACAACAATTCAATTTTTCAGACTTATGTAGCATTATTCGGATTACTTCTCCTTTACAGACCTTTGGAAGCTTGCAACTTTTCCAAGAATTCATTATTAAGTTGTAGAATTTATTGCAATACTGTTGAAATACCTCATTATTCTTTTAATATTGATATTGTATATAGTGACTTCTGTATGGTCCTTAATAAAAGTTACTAAAATATTGATTTTTTTTCAATTAACCTGCGTTTGTTTTCTTGATTAATCACATTTTTGTTTATTTATTACTCAGTTTCACTGCTCTTACCTTATATTTGCTCTGCTGGTTTTTTGTTAAATGTATTCTTTTTTACTAGCTTCTTTTTGTGAAATCTTATGTAATGAATTAGTAAACTTTCTATCTTTTATAGTATAAGTATTAAATGTTACAAGTTTCCCTCTGAACATTTCTCTAGTAACATTTCACAGATTCTGGTACCTTGTGTTTGTCTTATCATCCAATTCAAAATTCCCCATTTCAAGAGAAAAACAATAATTTAGGAATTTTATATAGTCTTGTAAAGTTTATAGAGAGATATAGAGAATGGGAAAATGCAAAAGCAAAAGGGTTTTCTTGGTAGCCTAACAAGAGACCTACAATGAAACAGCAGACTACCCTAAAGAGAAAACTGAGTCTCTGCCTCTTTGACTCTGTACATCCAGAGCCATTTGAATTATCAGCTAAGGTAGGTTTGCTATGACAAAATCAAGTCTGGTGTTAGTGTGTCACTGAAACACGAGATGTAGATATATGAGAATATATTCTCAGGGATTGTGACTCCTTAATTCAAGGCTTGTAGAAGTGGCCCACCAATCCAGAGGTGAGAATAGCATTCATCCCATGAGGGAAGAAACTGCAGAGACCTCACACACAGGCCAACCAACAGTTCCACACCCAGAGTTGTTTTACCTATTTTCCTGAATCATGGACCATAGTTAGGGTTACATCTCAGCCAAACCTGGTTTAAGATGTGGTGAATCCTTATTACATAATGAAGGAGAAGAATAAATTTTCTAACAGAAGCCAGAATACTCCCTAAGACTGAATTTTGATTATGTCTCTAAAATGGAGCTGGAATTCAATGCTGGATATGTTAGTTACTTTTTTTTCACTGTTGAGACAAAACACATGACAGTCAAATTAAGGAAGGAAAGGCTTATTTAGCTCACAGTTCATGGAGGTTTCAGTCCATAATTATCTGGTTCCAAAGCAGGGTGACATGCTACAGGGGCAAAAGTTCAAGACAGCAGAGGACAGCAAAGAAAAAACAGGAAAAATGGGGGAGAGAAACTCTTTATATATACGCAGGCTACCACCACCCCAAAGGAAGGTGTATGTAGCACTCTCACCATCTCTGTGTCCTCCTCTTACACAGGATAAGGATGCTGATAAGTGAGGAACACAGACCCCTACTGAGTTGCTTAAGCTTCCTAATTTCTCAAGTTGACAAAGCATATCAAACATTACAATGGATTATTAAGAATTCATTTTACATATGGCACCATTTTATGGGATAATATTTAACTCACTGGAATGAACACCTGGATCGCACGATTTTTGTGCAGTGTGTCTTTTAGAAAGCTAAGAAAAATGATGCTTTATTTTTTAATTAATTGCTTTAATGTGTACATGATACTAATTCTTAAAATTTATACAGTGTATGACATACCAAAACACTGTAGCAGTATGACTTAAGTGTTAAGAAAATCCATGTCAATGGATGAGTTATACATAATCTCTGCTAAAGTCATAAGCATTATCTTCTTTAGTCTTTTCATCCAAGATAATAAGAGATCTTGTAGATGGTTCACTTCCAATTCTAGATTCCTCTGGCAGTGCCTCCTCTTTTGTCTCCTCTATATGGGAAATATCTGAGATCTTTTCCTTCTCTTTGTCATCCTCTCTTTCCTCTTGTTTCCTCTCTCTCCTTTGTTTTGGCAATTCCTGTATGTCTTTCTCCTCCATTATTGCATTTATCAGACCAAAGCACCAGAACGGTAAACTATTGGCTGAACAAGGACCATGAATGGCTTGTATGTGTGTGTTGTTCTTTTCCAGTCTCCCAGATTAAAGTCCCCTTTCATATCTGCCACAACACTTTCACTAAAATGTGGAGAAAGTCCAGGATGCAGGGGGCTGGCAATAGCAACCTAATGAAGCACCTGTCCACTCTGATCACAGCAGTTTTGCAGCATGTTCAATATTTGGGTTTCCACCTCTTTGGTGCAGACCTCTTCTTTGAGCAAGATTAGTAAAAAATTCCAGAGAATTCTTACAGTCTGAGACCTTGTATTTTAGAGCTACCTGTCTAGCATCAGGCTGGGACAGGATGGCACTGGCAGCCTCCAGTAGCTTTACTACCTCAATACTTGCTGGACTCTGCAGAGCAAGGGCTGTGAGGGAGTTAAGTGGTGACACAATGAAACTTGGGCGATCTATGACTGCAATCTGTGTGTCCAACAGAACAGCTTGCATACTCCTTGTAAGCCCCATAGATAGACCAACATTACATGCTTGCTCAGGTTTTAAGCTATTAATAATGCTTCTTCTCCCCACATTTAGAAAACCAATCACTCTCACCTGGATAAGCTTGCTGTAAACCTCCAAGAAGTTTACAAAGACCCTCTTTGTCAAAGCATACACTACTTTTCAGTGAAACAGCTTTCCTCTTTACCTTCACCTTGCTTATTCTCCCTTTATCCTCTGATTTGTTGAGGCTTTGAACACTACTGTTGGCAATTCTTTTGTCAAGTAGTTTAGCCAATTCTCCAAATTCTCGTTTGGTATAAGATCCGATTTATTTAATATGAGTATCAGCTTTTTATGTCCACTCTTGACAATCAGCTCTTTTACCTGAGAACATCTTCCACCAAGAGGATCTCTGACATCTAGGACCTCTAGTAAAACATTTGAGGTCTCAGTAATCTTTTTTTGAAATTTCTGACGATATAGTGCCTTTGGATTCTGTTTGGTCAGTTTGGATCTCTTAGTTTTGCTTTGTCCAAATTCCTCCACAGATTCAATGTTAGATGACTCATCATCAGTCAGTTTCAAGTTTTCTTTTCTTGTCTTGTTCCTTCTGCCTATCAAGTTTCTGTTGCTGTTTTAGTTCTTCAAGCTGCTGTTTTCTTAGCTCAGCTTCCTGAAGAAGTGCCTCCTTTAAGGAACACTATTAGGAACTCTTGGATCTTTCCTAGACTTCTTTTGACCCCATTTTTTGGCCTCCTTCCTCAATTTTCAATGGTGCTCTTGAACCTTTTTCTGGATTTTATACCATTTATGGAAAGTCATGCGTTTACTCGCTTTATTTAATTTAGGCTGTCTCAGGCTGGCTGGGGAGACTTCAGGCCACACAACAGCAGGAACAAGGTGACTCCTCGGGCACCACATGCCAATACTTTATTCCATGAGAAATCAAGATGCCAAAGTTGAAAGAGAATATGTTAATAGAAAGTATAAAAAGTCACAGGGGATTGAGAATGTTAGAATGGCTATATTATATAAGTCCACATAATCAAGCAGAGATTTAGGCTCCACAAGGGAACCCAAAGGACTTATAATTTACAAAGGCTCTCAGAAATGTGCTGATGAGTGGGGCCTTTCTCTTATAGGCCAGGGATAGTGGCAAGATAAATGCTCATATATCTTGGCTCATAAGTAACCATGGGGTAGTGATAACAGTAATAAAGGCCCCCATGGGCAAGACTGATTCCAGAAAAGTCATTATTAAAAGGGTTACACAGGTGATGCTAAGATGCATTTGGTTTGGGGACCCAATATCCAACATTCCTTCCATTAAATCAATATGGATTCCTTCGTGTATACTTTGTTCTGGTTGTTAACAGTCATTTTTCTCCCATACTAAACACACCTCTCACTATAAAAAATTTAGGGCCAAAGGAGATCAAAAGGAAGATAAAGGAAGCAATTTTTCATATACAGTATAACATGAAGCTGAACATTTTTGCACCTAAATCTACATGCAATTCCATGATTCATTACTTCAGATAACATTTGAGAGGCAGAATAGAAAGAAGTTGATTTTTTTCAGGGTTTGGGGTTCATGCTTCGAAGTTCAGAGTATCAACATTCCCATCATGCATTCCATTAGCAGAATAATTATGATTTTGTCTGTTTTAGCTAGTTTAAATTGTAGAACATGTCTCTATTTACATCACTTTATTATTATTTCCAAGATTTAGGGGTTTTTGTTAGACTTTCTTCTCATTTTTTCTCTTGTATTTTTCATTTTTTAATTCATACAGTGGTCAACTTTGGGAAAGTGATACTTTGTAATTTATGATAGAGATTTAGGTAATGGGCTATTTTTCTAATTTGTTATATAACATAAGTTTTTTTTTTTTACTTATGATTGAGTTTATTGGTACAAACACATTCATCATAGGGAATATTTACATGTATGTGACATACTTTAGTTCCACTTTTTTGCCATTTTCTTTCCCTCTCTTCAACCTCTACTCTTGTCCTCATCTACCAAACTTCATTTCCACTTTATTCTCTTTTTTCCTCATTCTTTTCTTTTCTATTCTACCCTCTTCATTTCCCTTTCCCTTAGAGCAATTACTTAGTATTTCCAAATGTCTACTATACATTTGGGTTCTTATATACACTTTCAACTTCTCACAGCACAGAGGCAATGCAATACTTACTTATGTGTCCATTTTATTTCACATTAAGTATGGTCTAAAGGTCCATCCACTTAGCTACAAATGTCTCAAGCTCATCTTTCTTTATGGCTTAGTAGTACTCCATTCTATTAGACACACCTATTTATTCATTCCTCAGTATATGGGTGTTTTCAAGATTTAGTCATTACAACATGCACTGCTATAAATACAGGTGTACATATATTGCTGTGGTATGATACTTTTAATTGTTTCAGGAATGTACCAAGAAGAGGAATAGCTGTGTCAAATGAAACCTGCAGTCCTAGTTTTTTGGAACACTTCACAGAGATTTCTGCAGTGATTATACCAGTGTACACTCTTAGCAAATGTGCTCCTTTTCCCCAAAACCTGGACAGCATTTGTTACTGGCAGAAGTGAGATGGAATCACAACATTGTTTTAATTTTCATTTCTCAAATGATCAGTGGTGTTGAACATTTTATCATATAGTTATTTGTTACTTGTACTTCTATTTATGAGAAGTGTCTACTCATTTCAGATTCCCATTTTTGGATTACACCTTTAAATTTGAGGGAGTCTGATTTTTTGAAATTATTTGCATGGTCTAGATATTGTCCTTTCTCTGAAGAACAATGGGATAAGATGTTTTAGTACTGTATTAGTTGTCTTTTCATGATTTTTATGATTTATTTTACTGTGCAGAAGCTTTTTCATAAGAAGAGATCCCCAATGTTGATTATTTGTAGAATTTCCCATGTATTTCAGGTTTTGCTCATGAAGGCTCTGTTTGTTCCTATGTCTTCAAGAGTTCTATCCTCTCTTTGAGTAGACTTAGTATTTCTGTTTTAATATTAAGATATTTGATCCATTTTTGAATCTAGCATAGCTCATGATCAGAGACATGGGTTTAACTTTATTTTTTGTCATGAGGGTTTTTATATCATCACTTATTAAAAATGATTTTTTTCTCAATAAACATGTTTAGTCCCATTATCACATCCATCTATGGGGAGAAAATCAATAACAATAATTTCATCCTGAAACACAAAGATCCTGGCATTTTCTCCATGGCAAATTCTGGGCCAAACACAAGCGCCCAGTTTTTCATCTGCATTGTCAAGACCAGTGGCTGGATGCAACCATGTGGTCTTCATAAGGCAAAAGAAGGCATGGACATGGTGGAGGCCATGTAGCACCTTGGGTCTAGGAGTAGTGAGGCCAGTAGGAATATCCCCATCACCAACTTTGAACAGCTCTAGAAAGTATATTTTGTGACCATAAGACCAGTCTTCTAGCTGAAGACAACACCTTGTGCCCCACCTGTGCAAAAATCCTCATCATTTATGCTATTATTGCAATTCTTAGGGCTGCATGGTTTCCTTGCTCCCACCCAAAGTTATCTGGATTTCAGAGTTAACTTTATGGTTCTGATTGAAAACTAAATAATGAAAAAAATAAAAAGAACAACTAGAGATAATGTTCATTTGACAGTAAATTTTAGAGAATCCAGAAAGTCCAGTGAGGAAAGAGGTGGCAAGTACACAGAAAACAAACCAAACAATAAAATCCAAGGCCTATACATCCTAAATTAAAAATTAAACAAGTAATAAAAGAAAAAGTTATTAAGCAGAAACTTCCTCTGGCTGGCATTTCAGAGTTAGTTTCCGCATCAAAGATAGAAACTGTACCGAATCATGCCACCACGTCTTTCATATGATTACTGCAGAATGTGGTGCTGATCTTTGCCACACCACTGACTCTTACATGAGTTGGTGGTAGGGAAAGGGCCATTTGCCTGTTAGTAATAAAGGAAGTGGTGATATCCTTGTCCAGGTCACAGCCAAGGCCTCTTGCATGCTCATGTTTTTGTTCCAATAATAGGGATGGTGCTCTTGTCCTGCAGCAGGTCAGGGGGCTGCTTCTATTCATTTGGACCTAGGGCTAAAGTCTGTCGCTTGGCATATGCAGGATTGGAGTCCAGGTTCCAGCTCCTGATTCTTAGCCAGGATTCCCCTAGGCTGGCATCCAGGCTGTCTCTATTTTGACTGGAGAGCCCTTCCCACCACTCACTCCCAGATATTGACATTAAAGTAACCAGGGGAGTGTTCTGCTGCTGGTATTAGAACCCTGGAGCACTTTGAGATTAAAATGGCAGACCTGCCCTCCAGCTGCTCCTTTGTTCAACTGAGTGCTGTATACCAGAAATGATTTTCTGGTTCATTTGCCAGCACATGACTTTGGGGGTGGGATTCTCAGGAAAGTGGTTCATGTTCCCACAGCTACCTCTGACTAAACAAGACTCTCTCACATGGAGAGAAAGCATTCTCTCAGGCTTTCACAGAGGGAAAATTGGTCAAGCAATGGCTTTGACTTATCCATGTGGCCGATACTGACAAAGGATCTGCAAACTGTGGTACAGGGTAACAGGATAAATCCTGAGGGGACTTGACTGAACTTATCACATACAAAAGTCATATTTCTTGTTACATAGGTCTTGCTTTATCTTGGTCTTAACCATTCAGCAGTAAAGTATAAAAACAAGGTATATAAAGTAAAGCCATATTAATATGCTGAGCTGTGAAAGGCTCAAGTCCACAACTTCTGCAGATAAGCCACTACTATTGTGGACTGCTGGGCTGTGTTGGATTGTTGTGCTGAATTCATGCACCTACAGTATTTATTTATTTTTTTCAATTTTTTCAATTTATTTTTTATTTTATTGAAGTACAAATATCAATCAGACAGTTTTAAGACACCTTAAGAAGACAGATTCATTAAATTAATACATTGCAAACTGTTTTCATACTGTTTTGGTATCATACAAGGTGCATACATGATAGTATACTTACAGACATTATTATAGCAGATGTCTCATCAGTAAATTGAGAGTGTAGCTGCTTACTTATCTTATTTTTATACCTGAATTATATCAAAAATTCATTAATTATTTTCCTAGTGGATGACCATAGTAGTAGAAGCCGACATAATATCCTGTCCAACCACCATCAGTGCAAATCTTGCCTCTCATGGGATTATGTAGAAGCACATCGTTATCTATCCCAACTGTATTGTCTATACACACACATCATGATTTTTTCTTTCTATACCCCTTCCTTTGTCTACATCTGTCAAAGGTGGGCAATCCATTGTCATTCAACTAACCCCACTGCAACCAACATACCTCCCAGACCTAGAGAAATCATTCCTAAAATTTATTTGGAACCACAAACGACCTAGAATAGCAAATACAATCTTGGCCAATAAAGACAAGGCAGGAGGCATCACAAATCCTGATTTGAAATCATACTACAAAGCCACTGTGATAAAATCAACATGGTATTGGCAACAAAATAGATCTGAGGATCAGTGGAATAGATTAGAATATGCAGAGGCATCCACGAAAACACTCAGCCATCTTATCTTTGACAAAGGGGCTACACAAGCTCACTGGGAGAAAGATAGCCTCTTTAACAAATGGTGCTGGAAAACATGGCTTTCTACATGCCGAAAACTAAAACTTGACCCAGCTCTATCACCATGCACTAAGTTAAAGTC
>PVKA01050780.1:0-12371 GCA_004027165.1 Ctenomys sociabilis
GAATTTTCTGGTTAGAGTCTACTGACCTGGTATCAAAAGATGTTGCCTTTTTTCTTTCTGTGTTCTTCTTTATTTTTGTATAAATTGTAGACAAGTTAAAATATTTAAATAAGTTTGAAGCCCAGAATAGTTTAAACATCCTCAGGAACAACTTATGATACTCATTCAATATCTAGGTACAGTGACACATTAGTTCACTTTTATATAATTCCTGGGGTTCGTATATCTTTTCTTTCCTGAAGTTACAGTTTTTGAATTAGCTCCTCATGTTACATTGTGAAGCTGTTATTGAAAGATTGTAGTAGAATGAAGCAGGCTGCTATCTGCAGACCCTAGACTCACATATTTTTCTTATTTCTCACTCCACAAATTATGAAAAGGATTGTTTTCCACCTGCCTCTTCAGTCATTCTGTTAGCCTTCTGAATAATCAAATACTTTGTCCTAAAAGAAGCAAAAAATAAAACCAATAAAGATCTAGAAAACATCTAAAGCTGCATCCCAGAGCACGTGCATGTTTGAGCACATGGCCTGGCCCATGCATGTTTGAGCACACGGCCTGGCCCTATTCCCACCCTAACATCTTAGTGGCTCATGCATAGGCACTAGACGTCATATATGAGATTAAAACGCTGGATTCTTGGAGATTCACACTTACTCAGAGATTGTGAGATGGCTCCCGGACCCCGTCAGGCATGCTGTCAAGCTTTATCCAGAGAGCTCTAACAGAGACAACCCATGGTAAGTATCAAAATCCTGATACATCTTCACTTTATTCTATTTTTCTGCCATCATCAACCACTTTTTCATCTGTCCTTATTTTTCTGATGGCACAGAACTTCCCTGAGCAGCACACCTTCCCATTAAAGTAGATTCTATAAATTTAGATGATTTTTCTTTGACCATTGTGTGTACACTTGCAATTCTGTGCCTGAATACACAAGTACCTAGAATTTATCTCTAATGCTTCACACATTATAAACTTTGGTAGGTATATTGAAAGTATCCTATTTGACTTATGCTAAAAATAAAATCTTCATCATTAACTTCACCATTGTTTATATTTCATTAATTTTATAAAGGAAAATGGTATCTCAGTAATAAAAAAATTAAAAATTAAAGCGAAAGTTTGTAAAAACAAATTTTAGTTTTAGAGCGATAAAAATAAAAATTAATTTTTGATACCCTAAAATACATACTCAGCTGCTGGTTAAGTTAGTTCCCTTCTCCTTGTTTCATGCACATGTAACCATTTTACAGGTTATATGAAATCCTCCTAAGTGATTATGTCTAGGGTACACATTGTCCTCTTGGAGAGCCAGAATATGTACTTCCAAGTACTAAGAAATGTGTCACCCACTACACCACTTCCAAATTTCGTGAGAATGATTTGTGCCGCCTTCTACCCTCACCTACTTGGAGGAATCTATGTTTAGTGTGGAAAATAAGCCTCAGCTTCTTAGAGGCCAGATGTGCCAAGCTTGTGGTCTCATAACATCAAGTAGTGAAGTTGAAAAACAAACAAAGAGATTAGCAGAAATTAATTGAAAATGAGGACAAAAAGAATAGCTCCTGGATTACCAGGTGGAGTCCATAAGGTGGCAAATCTGGGAATCTTCGTCAGGGGTATTTTATACATGAAATTCATAACGTGGTTATATAATGTGGATCAAACGACAATCAATGTGTAGGGCTTCAAGTATAGTAACTTAGCTAATATTGGAAGCAGGGCACATCAGAAGAGTATATGGCATGCATTACTCATCAACTTTTGTTTATAAATTCTAATTTAAGAAAAACAGATGTGTTTCTGCAGAGGAAAGAGAGTACAGATGCACCCAGATGTTCAGACCACCCAGCTATGTGTCTGAAACCTCTCTGGATTAATTGGAATGGGAGGTGCTAATTGCGGTATAATCTCAAACTGATATTTATCTCTAGAGAGGCTCTCCACCTAGCAGCCTCCACCTTCGGATTCACCTCCAGGTACCACCTTGGCCTGTTTTCTCTTTTGCACAGACTTCAAAGGCCCAATTCCTCTTCGACTTCCTCCTAATTTCTGTCTGACTTAGCTGTCTATAATTCTATAACATCATCTGTAGCACTTAAATGATTGATGGACAATAATCAAAACTTTTAATAGACTCATTTTTAAATAATGTGAATGAAGCCTCTATATTCTGAAAATACAAAAAAAGATATATATGCAAGATGATGACATTTTAAACACTGATGCAGTTATTAGTTTTTACTTTCATTTTTTTCTTCCTATTCCAAAATCAATGTGTTAACATTAAATTTTAAACCAATTTTCTCTTGATGATAGAAAAGGAATATAAACACATTAAAAATGAATAATATATTTTCTTAATTTTACTTTAATAACATAAGCATAGTTATTATATGCTTAAATTTCCTCAGTGCATCTAATACCTGAAGGAACAATCTCTCAAAAAAATTGCAAGTCTGTTCTAAAATATTTCAAATGCTGAGTTGCATAGTGCTTTCCTGCTGTGTCTTAGGTAAGTTGTAGAAAATCTCCATTATGACATTTCAGAATTATTTAAGATTGCCTTTTTTGCTATCAGTAGCCATTCTACACTTTTAAAAATTATAATTGAAGTATATGGTTTAAATAAGCATTTGGACACAAAATACTAGTCAATGAATCTAATTATTTCAGGGTTAGCCCCTACTAATAACTGTGATTCACAGAAAACATGCTTAATAGAGGTCTAAAGCAAAATCACCCAGATCATAACCACTGAATAATCTGAACCAGATGTTAAGAATGGCCACTTCAAAAATGCTTATTCTTCAATTTCATGTTTTTAAAATAATTCATCTTTTGTAATTCAGTGAATTTTAAAAGACATAAACAAGTTTTCCTTAATGTTAATGAACTTGTACATTCAAGCAAATACAGCAATGGGATACGGTGAGTATTTACCATGGTAACATGAGTTGTACTCGAATTTGATTAATTTTTTCCTTCTTGATTTTACATTGCAGGAGATCTTATCCACTTATGTTTGAAATCATAAAATAACCAATAGATACTGTTTGTACTGCATGCAATTACTTATTTTTTTAGTGTGGATGAAAGGAAATGGTATGTTTGGGAATTCTATGAAAATGTCAATATTTTCATTCATACGCACCTTAGCTTTCACACACATGCAAACACACACTTTGACACACAAAGAGACACACACATATACTTCTGCATGATTTTATTTCAACTAAACTTTTTGAGATTTTTGATGTATTATTTACTTGTAAAAGTTCTATAATGTTTTCACAGAATGCTATTAATTTCTAAACAGTATTGTTCTTTTGCTCCATTAAAGATATAATCCATATTTTATTCACAGGAGGAATCTAATGTATGTAATATATTTAAGGACTGTTAAAAACACATCTCATATTTCCTTTTGCTTTGTTGAGGCAAGATTTCACTATGCAGCTCAAGCTGGCCTTGAACTCATGTTGTGTTCAGCCTGACCTCGAGCTTGCAGCTATCCTCCGGCCTCATCCGCCTACGTGCTGATATTATAGGCGTGAGCCGCCACATGTGGCCATTATATATGTTCTTAACCAAAGCATATACTTAAACCATACAGTGATACAGTGTATTGGCACATCAATTATTATTTTGGAAAGGTTTTTAGCTTGGTAAATTTAAACTTAAACATTTGTACAGGCTATGTTTCTTAGTGGTTGCAATTTGAGCATGCTCTACCATTTCTGCCCAATTTACAAAAGTTTTTTTTTTTCTAAAAGCAAAATAACAAATACTGTCATTTTTAGCTTTTAATATATTTGATATCAAACCTTACACATTTCAGGACTTTCTGGAGTCAGGCATGGTGGTCTATGTCTGTAATTCTGACATTCTGGGGCGCTACGATAAGAGAACATTCTAATATTGAAGTACTCCTACATGAAGTTCCACCAGAACAACCTACAACAATACCAGACCTACTACAAAGGCAGGTGTTGTAACTTAATTCTGATCATGTAACTGTTGATAGCTATCATCTTTCTTTTGGTTACCATCTACTGATTTGCTATTAAGTGACAGGCACTTTGTACATAACTTTTTATTGCAAAAATGCAGCAGTAACTCTCCATTGTGTTGTGCACTGTCCAGGTGAGGGGCTTAGAGTCAAGTGTGTGCCCCAAGTTACAACAGTGTGAATGGATGAAGTGGAAGAAGTAGGACAGTGACTTTGCACTTGGCCCATAAACAGTTTGTGTCCATAGTGATCCTCCTGATCCTCCTGTTTTCGGCCTCCCAAGTGCTGGGATTGCAGGCATGCCCAGTCTTGGTCGCTGACTCAGTGTTCCTAGGGTAGGGTTAGTGCAGCACGTGGTGCCCAGGGGAGGGGCTGGTGCAGCATGTGGGGCTGGGGATCAAACCCGGTCCCTGCGCTTGTCTAACCAGGTGCTTAGTTAACTGAGCTATCTCATTCTCCTTTCAATTTTATGCATATTGTTCTTCTTCTATTAGAAGACTTTGTAGCTGATTAAAATTAGCAGTTGCCTAACAATTTCTCCATGTTTTGCAGAAAGAAGAAATAGTTTAAATTGCTTTTAAGTCATATTTCCTGCAATCAGAGAGGCAAGACAAGATTTCTCCTGCTTTGTTGTTTCCTTTTTTTGTGGTTTATTCTGCTGCACTATTTAAAAGGTTAAGCAAACAGCCAGGTGTTGTTTAAAAACATGACACATGGAAAGAGTTTATTTGAATATAAAGGTATATTGTTCCAGAACATCTTCAAGTATGTTTGAACTTTTCTATTATGAGACACTAGCTACAGACACCATATGTAGAAACATTATATTTGATAAATTTTTTATATTATTTTCTCTCCTCTTCAAGGTCTAAGAACTGCTTCACATATTTCCACACTGTGTTGCCACAGTGAATCGTAGAAAAACGAGGTCTGAAGCTTTGAAATATGACCATGAAATCAGAAAAGGGATTTATAAGTTGGAGAAATTAGTGGCTTAGTTCTATTTCCATGAATATTTTGGTATTTGAATGATTATCCATGCACTAGACCAGATGATTCTTAAGCTTTAGTACATTACCATGTCCGTGGGCCGGGGAATTTGGAGTTAGTATGTGCCTGTACGATGTGCATATTTCATAATGTTTATATGTAACACACCCTTTTAAACAAATCAATGCCACAGCTCCATTCATTGTCCACCACATACTCTTTGATTTCCTTTTTTTCTAAAATTTGACTTGATTTCCAATATCACCAAGATATCTAACAAAAAATATGAAATTTTGCCTTCTCTTGAAAGTTCAGGTATTATTGTAGTCATAATAAAAACTGACTGAGAAAAATGGCATATTTGATATTCTGTGCTGCCTTGGATGCTGCTAGCCTCCGCTGGTGTCCTTTCCTATTGTTTGTTTCTGACATCTTTTAATATTTGTATTGTATACTTAACCAAGAATAGAAATTGGGACATTTGAATCAGAGTTGGAGTAATGACTTAGGCCCAAATTAATGTTTCTTCTGTGCCTCAATAACAAATCTTGAAAGTAAAAGTAAAAAAATTATGAGATACCAAGGATTAACATATGAACTGAAAAATATGTTTATAAAATAGTGATTTACACAAAAACACATGATATACACAATTGACAATGTCCAGAGCTGCATGGGGCATGAGAATTCTAGAGAACGCCAAAGTCAAAATCAATGGATAAAAATAAATGCACATAAAATGTAATGAAAGTTAATAGGTAAGGAAATTAAACAGCTATTGCACAGTTGTACCATATGTTTCCCAAAGCACAGGATAATACAAAGGGTATACATAGTAACAAAGGCACATTTAACAGGGAAAGAGAGATTTATTTATTGTCGTATGGTTCTTAGATTTTATATGGAACAGGAGGTTCACTCAGCCTCCATAGCCACAAGTTCACACACATTTCAGAAGCTATTAATATAGATGTTAACAGCTTAACTTAAGTTTTAGTAAGTATCAAATGAAAACTCTTCTGGCTTTAAAGCACAGTGTGTGGGAAAATGTGTGTAGGTTATGAAAAATGCTGTGCCACTTCACCGAAGGACTTGAGCATCCTGGGAATTCTGCATCCCATAGCCATGGGCGTACGGAATCCATCCTGCTTCAGCACCAGGGATGAGTGTCATTTGGAGGTTCATAAATGGTTGACTGATGTTTTAAAAAGTAGATCAAGAAATATGTTAGAAAATTAGGGCAGATAGTAAATAAACTGATAGTTGACCTAAAAGGGACTTACTGAAGAATTGAATTCTTAAAGCAAGAAACCACGTAACGGAAGACAAACTAAACAAAAAAACTAAGAAATATCATAAAACTATATAGTATAACATATTGATGGTTACATCAATTTGAGATCATCTAAACAAATAAAAAGCATTTAATCTTAGTTTAATATAAAAACCAAGGGAGAGGAAGAAGAACTGGATGTAGGGGCACAGGCCTGTGCACTTCGGTGGCTAAGGCAAGAGAATCACCGTGACTTCAGAGAAAGCCTGAATTACATAGTTAGGTTCTGTATCAAATCACCCTGACCCAGGGAAAAAAAAGAAGAGGAAGACAGGAGGAAGAAATTGTGCTAAGAATAGTGGCACAAGCCTGTAATCCTAGCTCTTAGGAAGATCACCGAGAGTGCAGAGCTAGCCTGGATTACACAGTGGGTTCAAGAGGAAGCTCAGCTGGGTAGTTAGACACTGTCTTAAAAAAGTAAAAAATTCTGTGTTCACTATAATATTAATAAAAGACATCAAGAATAACCTAAAATACATGATTGTATCATATAAATGCAAATTAAGGAAAGCTTTATAAATGTCATATTATTAGAAAAATATGCTTTTATATTTATAATATTATCAGTGATTAAAAGAAAGACTTTTCAAGGCTGGAGAGATAGCTCAGTGGACTAAGCACCTGCTTTGACAAGCACAGGGACCAGGGTTTGATACCCAGTCCTGTGTGCCATGCCAGCTCCACCCTGGGGCACGCTGAGCCAGAGACCGAGTCCCGGTGTGGTTGTGCCAACCTGTAATCCTAGCTCTGGGGAGGTGAAAACAGGAGGACCACTATTAGTCTGAACTGTGTAATGAGACCATGTGCCAAAATCCATAAAATGAAAAAACAAAAAGAGAAAAAGACTTTTCAAAATTACTAAAAGTCAAGTGTTTAAAAAGTTAACAAAATACTATGTGTTTACTTAAAATAAGGACGTTAAGTAGATAAAGCAAAAAATTATTTAAAAGACATAAAAAGAAAAAAATCTTAGATAAAATTTGAAATTTGATACTGCTTGGTGCTTATAAAAAAGTATCAAGATATATTAAATATAAATTTGCTAGGATAAACATATTATGCACATTTAAAATACATTAATACAATTAATTTGAAAATTAAAAAGAAAGTGAATAGAAAAAATATTGCCTGTTGAATATTGCCAAATGAATTTCAATTCTCAAGTGTGTATAGGATATTTTCCAATATGGGACATATCCTAGACCATACATCTTAACAAGTTTACCCATTATGTATGATATTTTTAATGATAAGAAATAATGTAAATTTTAAATGATTAACAAATCATCATTTCAGTTGTATGCAAACTATACAGAGAAATTATCCAATGTGTAATGCATATCTAAATAAAACTCTTCCAAAATTTCTAGACATGGCTCAATTTTCCATGCATTGTCAAATGGAAAAAGAAATTTTGGGATATTTAAGAATACTCATTATTTATTAGCAAAAACACATTTTCTATATTAAAAGCATACAGTAACTCTAACATGGAAACTTTAACGATAGAAACCTGAAGATGTTTCAGATATGTAATGATAATTTCCATTTTCCATGTGCATAAACATTTTTCTTTAAAATTTTATTGTATTTCTCTTTTAGTAAACTATGTGGCTGAACATTAACTTTTTTGAAAATCAGCTTTTAAGTTTTGAAGGTTGTTGAACATTTTATTAAGTCTATAGGTACCATTCTCCTTTATTTCTCCTAACTCCTACTTCTTCTAAGATGTTGGCAAGTTTTATAGAGATGGGGTAAAAGCACCCTTGGGATTAACAAATGAAGAGTCAGAGTATTGTTTTCTGTGTTTGGTGGACTTAAACAGCAGTTTGAAAATTTATATGTTAACCTTTGGTTATCAGTAAGCATTTTTGGGAAATGTAATATATAATCGTTTAGAGTTCTACACACAAATATAAAATTAATTTGAATAAAAATACTGTCACTGTCACGTTATCAGTGGGCAAACTGAGACATAAAGGAAATGGCTTAGAGTGCAAGAAAGGGTTCAGTTCCAACGTGATCTCAGATGTACTTCACAAATCAGTTTTGACTTTTCACATTCCTCATTGTCAGACATCTACTTTATAAAACCAAATGTATCTTTGATAAGATAATGTACAGTGTATTTATTGAATAACTATTTATATATAGTAATTAAGACACATACTATGGAGTTTCTTCAGAAAACTAAAAAGCAAAACTACTATGTGATCCAACCATGCAATGCATGCCATCCATCCAAATGACGTAGCCTAAGGGCACTTCAAGGAGAGTTTGGAAGGACATCTGTATCTTCACTTTTCCTGCAAAACTACACATAATAAAATAACCAAGAATGGAAATTATCTTAGTGTCCCTCTGCTGAGGGGGGGATTGAATGTGGCATTTATACATAATAAAGCATGGGTCAATAATAACAAGGATGAAGTCTTGTCATTTTGGACAATGGAGATGAAACTGTAGAGCATTATGGTAAGTGAAACAATCCACACATACAATGACATTAACTGCATGCTCTCCCTCATATGTGGAATAGAAATGAAAAAAGGTTGACCTAAGAGAAGTTAGGTGTAAAAAGGTGGTGTCCAGAATCTCGAAGTATAGAGACAAAGTGCACATGAAAAAGATTGACCATTAGGCATTAATTTAAAATTAGATGGTAGAAATACACTCTGCTACCACACTGAACATTGATATGTTAACAGATTATGGCATTGTATCATATATTTCAAAAAAAGCTGAAAAATAAAGAATCTTGTATGTTTATAGCCAAAAATGATAATACTATGAAATGATAAATATGCTCAGCTAAATATATATACAAATAACCAAACATCATGTGATATCTCATGCATATGTACAGTTTTAATTTATCCAAGTATTGTTAAAGAATCATTTGTCTTCTGCATATTTAGAAATTGTTTAAATAAGAAAAGAAAGCCTAAAATAAAAATTGATAAAGTGCTTTTACCCTATATGATACAACACAATCATTAAATGCCATTTTACATATGTACAGGTAGTTTTATAATATGAAGAATAATTTATCAATTGTTAATTGTTTCTAAGTTATACCTGGCATACTTTTAAACTGTAACAGGAAAAGTGATATTTTAAACTGTAACAGAAAACGTGATACTCTGCTGATTATTACACAATTATTTTCTATCTTTACTGACATAAAACTTGTTCACTTATCACTTTCTTTAAATATAAAGAACATTTTATGTTCCTCACAAATATAACAGGTTAAGAAAACATAAATTTAAGAGCAGGTATCACTGTGTGGAAGTGCAGAATAAACAAGGACGCTTTTTAAGCAGCTTAACTTCTGATTGTGAGGCTCTGTACTTGCTCTCTACACTCCAAGTGCTCTTACAGATAAAACCTCCACGTTTGCTGACAGAAAAGCTGGGCTGAGCACAGGATTTATATTGCAAATAAGTCAGCTTTCTGGCAGGAGTGAGCTCATTATCTTTCTAGCACTACATGGATTTCATTTCTTTTTTTAAATTTATACCACTATTTTTTTTTCTCAGGTGTAACAATGATGGTAAAATAGCTGGAGTCAACTGAAAGAAACATTTAGAAAAAGATGGAAAGTGTAGTGAATTATTTTTATTGTTTAACTTTAGACAAAACAAAAATGGGCGATTTGCTTAGAATCAGTATGATTGCTTCACAATAGGCCCAAATTTGTCCTAATATCAGTATTTTCTAATTTTTGTACATGATAATTAATGCTACAAATCAATCTCTTTTCATAACAATTAAATAGGATATCTCTCAGTATCAAAATTCATTATTTTAATATATTTAATACTTTTGGCAGTGTTTCTATTTAGAGCCATCTTTAAAGACCTGAGGAAACAAGTCCCATTTTCTCAGTTATCCTTAGAAATACAAATTTATTAGTATTTAAATGATAAATCATTTTAAATTAGCATTGTATAATTATATTTATGTGCTTTGCATGATAATGTGTTATTCTATTAATTTTTAATGAACAATTTTAAATTTTACAAAATGTAAAGATGTAAAATTTTTGTCAAAATGGAGAAAATACGTAATTCCTCCTGTCTTTATCCTTACAAGCAAAATCAAATGTATAACTTTCTTGGTTTCATTATTTTAAGCTAAAAGATTTTGGTTTTCCTATAGTTTAAATTAATATTTTAGGATTTTTATAATCCATATTACATTTATATGACTATTAAATTAATATTATATTGAAATTTTCATAAAATAATTTGATTTGAAATTAAACATTTTATTTATAATAATTACTCACACTTTGAATATATTGCTACTGGCCCCTAAAAGGCCTTTCCTTTTCACTTACTTACTGATTTGTATGAATACTTACTGCCTACTGATTACAGGCACAGTTGTATTTCCACATGCATTGAATGCACCGCCCTGCCCCATCCTACCCCACATTACTCCATATCTATCTTTCAAAATCACTGTTCTGTTTTCACTTTATTCTCTTTCAGTTCAATCTCATTTTCCTTAGATGAAAGAGAAATGGTCATTCACTTTTCTGTTTCTGTATAAATTCACCTAACTTCATGTCTTCAAATTTCATCCACTTCAGTGAAAATTTAATAGTGTTTAGTCTTTGCACATATTTGCTATTCTGATTTTCAGTATATTTGCTTGTGTGAATTTTTTTATTATTATTATTTTAAGGGTCCAACATAACAGAAATTGAAAAATAAAATGTTAAAGAAAATGTATTCTGTCCTAAGATTTAAGCTATATTTTGTAACTTTCTATTTATTTATTTAATTTTTTAAAAGTATTTGTTACAGGATCTCACTGCATAGCTTGGATGCCTAGTAATCCAGTTTTCAGCCTCCTCAGGGCTGGGATTACAGGGATGCTCCACCACACCCAGTCTTGGTGGCCATCTCAGCATGCCTGGGGATGGGGTAGGCTCATCATGAGGTTCCAAGGATCGAACCCCAGTCCCTGGGCTTGCCTAAGCAGGCGCTGAAAGATCTCACCAACCCTATAACATTTTTAATGAAATTTTCCAAGTAATGTGACTGTCATTTTTATTTTTATTTTTGTATTTTAGAGAAGAGTCTACAGGGTGTTCGGGGTCTCACTACTAGATCTGACTCATAGTTATCCACCTGTTTACAGCCTCCCAAGAGCAAGGATTATAGATGTGCATCACCACGTCCAGTCTCAATTGCCATCTCAGTGAGCCCCGAGAGTGGGGCCAGCAGGCAGGACCAGAAATTGAACCCTAGGCTCCTGCACCTGCTTGCAGGTGCTTTAATTCACTGAGTTATTTGGCCGGCCCCCTCTCATTTTATCTTTAATTCTATAAACTGCAATGAGCTTAGGTATACAACTAGTAACTTTTTGCTAGAATCTTAGTTGATAACTCATTCTATTGCATGCACTTCTTGGTACACAACACACTAATAACTTCTATTTCTAGCTCCTTAACTGTAATCAGTTATTGAAATGTTAATATTTTTGTCAAATCTAACCATAAAATATTTCTGAGATATCTACCTCTTTTGCCATCCCATCCTAACTGTGGTCCAAGGTATGATTAAACATGCACAATTGATTACTCAAAGTAAGTTAAATCTGGAAATGGCATAGCTGTTTTTTCTCCCTCTGCTTTCAAAGTTGTGCTCTTTTGACATTTTCTTGTCATTTTTCAACCTTCATTTTTACACTTGTCTCATTTTTTTCTTTTTTCCACATGTGTGTGTAAACAAACAGTAAGATTACATTGAATTAGCTTTAAGCCCTGACTTGAGAAAATTATGAACACAGCTTTAGACTACCTTATTTCTGTGAGTTTCAGGGTCTGAGCATGTGTAATAAAGCTGGATCACTTGGTTTTTTCAGTAAGCCAGATTTACATTCCAATGCAATAACCTGCATGACCTTCTGAATATACAAACTCTTCATCAGATTCACCTATCAGGCAATCTTGAAGTTTATTTCACCTAAAATTATTGAATTAAAATTAAATAATTGATATGAATATGAAATATA
>PVKA01050781.1:0-12544 GCA_004027165.1 Ctenomys sociabilis
AAAAAAAAAAAAAAAGACCAGAGCTATATTTCCGAGCAAAGTTCATGTGGAAACATTGTTTCCTGGATTTTCCAACACAGTGAGCATGGGAAATGAGGCAACCACCCATTTCCTTAAAAAAAATATATTTAAAGATCTAAATTTATGACACAAAAGAATTGCTTATTGCTATTATTGTCTGGAGAAGAGTGATACACATGATAAGAAACTAATGGGTCTCTCTTCTTAGAGTTCAACCAGATAAAGTAGAGCATGGGGCTCCTAAACACTCAGAATATACTATCTCCTTTCCCTGCCACTGTGTCTGTAGCTGTGAGAAGAAGCATTAGAATGGAGGAGACCAGGAAAGAAAGAGCCCTGAGGCAAGTGCCTCCATAGAACAGGAAAGGACCCCAACAGGGGTGACCCTGGCACCATCCGATCTGGTCACCAGATTCCCACATAAAAGTTCAGACCAGCACCCATTCACACAGTGTATTTCCTAGATCAGACCCTACAAGGAGAGACCGGCAGTGTTTTCCTGGTGCATCTCTGCTTCATTGATCAAGCTGGAATTTCCAGGTTGCTGTTGTATCATTTCATATCGGCACTATTGCTCAGTAATGTCAAAAATACTGCACACACATCTCAACTAAAATTAAGAAAATCTTTCGTACTTAATGAAGACTTGCATTTTATAGCAGTCTCATGGAAGTCCACTAAATTCATTTACAGTAACTGATACTGAAGGCTCCTCCTTCATTAGTATTTGTGTCCTTTGGGAGAAGGACACTTTCAACTTGAGAATCTTTAATATTAAGATACAAATTTCCAACTAGTCATAATGGTATGAGCTTAGACAACTTTGTTTAAAATAGCATACAACATAACTTTACAATCCCAGTTGGGCTGGGAATTTAGCACAGTGCCTGCCTGTCAAGTGTGAGGTTGTAAGTTTGATTCCCTGTACTGAAAAAAAAGTATAACCCAAACCATAACAGTGGCAAAGTATTGCTGGCTACCAACTGTCTAATTGGGTAGAATTATAATTAATCTAACAGCACTACATATAAAGTTACAAAAAACCACATTCTGAAGTCAAGCCATCTGAGACAGATTCCAGTAAGCAAATTGCTTAAACATTCATCACACACACACACACACACTTACCTTGCCTAAATGTGTGTTTTGAGATTTTTGGTGGTAGTGTGTTCTTTTTATTGTTCTTCTCATGAAGCATGCTGAACCCATCCTAAGTCACCACAGTCCTGAAAATACTGTGATTATTTTGTGTCAGGTAGAAACTGAAAATAGGAAAGCTGAAAATTCTGTCAAATGTTTGCGTTGTGGTTCTAGCATCAATTCCCCCAGTGGTGACTCTGTTGGATAAAAAGAATCACAGGATTGAGAGGACAAGAGAACAACAGCAAGAGGCATAGTCTGGTAGAGAAAAGCTCCTCATTTCTCAGGAGATCAAGATTACACTAACTGCAAAACAAAATTCTCAGTTCTTTGCAAAAGCAAAATACTGAGCAGGAAGCAAAAGACTTCATTAACAATAAATGCTGTTTGGTGAACTCAATCTTTTTCCAAGAGAGAAGGATCACCAGGTAGATTGAAGAAAGAAGAAGAGGGAGAGAAATAGATGGCACCAATTCTCAGGGGTGATTCAAGCTACACTGATGTGGACCAGGCACCTACACACCAGATACATAGAAGGCAGCAGTCTCACGACATAGAGAATCACGTGCAATCCTGATGATGAAGCACAGGACAAGTGCTGAAAGGTGACTGTCATCTAGAATTCAGATTCATCGAAAACAACATTTTTCTAGGACTGGCCAAATAGCTCAGCAGATTAAAGCACCTGCAAGCAGGCACAAGGACTGGGGGTTCGATGCCCTGGCCTGCCATGCTGGCCCCACCCCCAGGGCATGCTAGGAGGGCAATTGAGACTGTTCCTGTAATCCCAGCTCTTGGGAGGCTGTAAACAGGTGGATCACTAAGAGTCCAATCTAGTAGTAAGACCCTGAATGCCCTGTAGACCCTTCCCTAAAATTAAAAAAAAAAAAACATTTTACTGACTCAAAAGCTCATTTTTTAAATAATATTTATCATGCAGTTTTAAAAGCAGAAAAATGTAGGTTACTTGCTGAAAATGAACAATTCTGAATAATCAAGATTTGTCCCACAGAATCCAAATCACAAAGCAGCCAATTTCTATCATACATATTTGATAGGTTCCATTGTCTAGTGATCCTCACTGAGGACAACAACAAGTATTTGCTTTAGGAAAAGAAAAACCAACAGGAGCCTCAAATCCTTTGTTTCTTTTGGGTATCATTTCACAGTTAGAGCAGTATGTTCTGAAGATTTCAAAACACTGTGCAAACAATTATGATCTCCACAGTACCGAGCTGTCAAGAAGAAGGGGGCTTTGAGCAAATAAAGCTCAGGTAAGGTGATCTTGAAAGCCACCAATGGGCATAGATAAAACTCCTAAATCTCAGTTTGTATCCTCCTGTTTCAGTTCTCTCACTTAGGAAGTATTTGTGTGCCATTTCCATATTCCTTTCAAAAGCATGCCCCCGAGAATTCCCAACTTGAAATAAAAAGCCTGTTGTCTTCAGCTGAAAATATGGAACAAGAATATATTAGAATAACAAAAGGACAGTCTAATTATTATACCTTTGAGGCACAGATCCATTACAATGCCTGGCTTATGCAGTAAATACTTTTGAAATTAATTAATCCAATTAAATATCCACAAAAACTCAATTTCTTTCATGTGTGAGTATACAATCAACTTGACACAAATCCATAAATCAAACACTTATTTGAAATAGGAATATTTTTAAAGAATTTTACAAGCTTTTCTCTCATCTAAAACAGAATGTTAAAGCAGAATAGCTTCCTACTTAAGTTCAGGAAGTTCAGCATTCTCCATTAACACTACAGATGGTAGGTCCTGAACTCTAAGAAGTGTTAAGATATTAATTCACATCTGCCTCTCTCAGAGACACTGAAAAATTTGTGGTCACTTAAACTGGGCTTGAAAATCATGAGGTATTTAAAGTATAAATGGCAGAATCACAAATTTGATCCTCCAAGTTTGTTAGTTACTAGAAATTACATAGTAGACATAAATAATGCAAATACTATGAGAGAACATTCTAGCAGAGAAAAGGGAGACTAAAGAAAAAGCAAAAGAAACTGATTAAATCTTGCACAAATATAAAGAGCATTTTTCCTGATTCTAACCCTATACAAAAGAGACTAGAGAACTGGCTCTGGTTGAACTACATTTTGATGTGGACTGTCCATGCAGAAATATTTTTTAAAGTAATTATGTGTTCACTACTCTAGAGTTTGAAAATTTTAAAAATTTCAACTTCAAATGGTATACACTGGTAATTTTAAAAAATGAAGTACTAAGAAGTTTTTCCTATCTATGCATCAAAGAAAACATATGGATCTACTTCAAACTCACTTTTTGAATGTGACCCTAATATGATAGGAGACAACCACTCTCTACCTCAAAATGACTTTGGTAGGTACCGAGGCCGACCTGGCAAAGGAAGTGCCCAGGCTGGGCCATCAGCCTCACATTGAGACAGAGCTGACAGAAGGTGTCTCTGGAGGAGCTGGAGACATTCTATTCCCACCCCATTTTCTAAGGGCTTTCTCTTTCCCTCAAGCCTAAAGGCAGTGTCTTCATGGAAACCACACAGAGATGGTGATGTGGATACCTTGGAGTTTGGGGAACTGAGTTCTTGGGCGCAACTTCTATGAGAAGTGGTCATGGTGGAAGTTGCCTGCCAAGAGTTCCATGTGTGACAAGTAATTTAATTCCCGCAAATAAGGAGAAGTGCATATTTTGTGTGGATTAGATAGGGGAGAGGGAGGGAGGGTCCTAGCATGAGGTCATCTTTATATATTTAACAAAAGGCCCTCCTGGAAGGTGAGAAGGAGTCCTCAGCAAAGTGGTTGCCTATGAACACTCAGGGACCCAGGGAAAGGAACTCCAAGCAAAGCCTGAGCAAGCAGCTGGGACAGGTGCATCACTCACTTCAAGGGTCCTGGCAAAGACCCCAGCAATGAGAGGATGTCTCCATAGAACAAGAGAATGAAAGACAGCTTTGGTCATGCAATGGGCCTGGCATGGCTCAGAACATTACTACTCAAGGAAGATGCTTCCTGAGTAGAAGCCAGCAGCAAATCACAACTTCTCTAACACCTGGAAAACAACTATTATATAGCAAAGAGGAAAAAGAAAAGAGCCCTGGGAATCAAGAAAGAGCCAACAATAAAGGTAAAAGGTACAAGGAAACAGACAACACAGAGTGAATGCAACAGTGTGGAACAGACACATCAAAATAGTCTAGAATGCTAACTGCAGCTTCTGGGAAGAGATATCTGTCCTCACAGGCACAAGTTTGTTTTCTTCTCTGTGAGTGCCACTGGGAAGTGAAGCCATAAAATGAAGGATGGATTATAGAAAGACCCCCAGAGCCAAGGCATGGTGGTGCACGCCTGTAATCCCAGCACTGGGGAGGCTGAAAACAGTAGGATCACAATGAGTTCGAGCTGTGTAGTGAGACCCAACAAAAATAAATAAATAAAGGAAAAGACCCTCAAATAAAAGTAGAAGAGATCTCTCTCCCAACAGATGCACAAATCTCTTGTGCAGAGATACAAAAAGTATGAAAAAAACAAAGCAACCTGACTCCTCCTTATTCATCAGTAGCTAAACGCAAAGACACCAGAGTAAAAAGGATACCAAACAGGACTCCAAAGACAATTTATGAAATGACTAATGTATTCAAAGAGGATACAAATAAATAGCTGCATGAGCTAAGGAAGGCAATGCAAAATATGAAGAAGCTATTCAACAAAGAGATAGATTCTGGAGGAAAAACCAAACAGAATACCTAGAAATAAAAAGCACAGTAAGTCAAATCTAAACCTCTGGGGGCAGAAAAACAGATCAGCAGACTAAAGTATCTGCTTAGGCAAACATAAGGACCACAGTTTGATCTCCAACAGCACATGCCATGCCAGCCCAGCTCACAGGGCTGGCTGAACTGGCCAGAGTCCCAGTATAGTGGTGCACACCTGTAATCCCAGCACTGGGCAGACAGAAAGCAGGAGAATCACCATGAGTCTGAACTGTGTAGTGAGACCCTGCAACAACCAAATAAATAAAATAATAAAAAGTCCAAAGCTCTGCCAATTCATAGGAAAGCCAAAGACAGAATTTCAGGGCTTCAATAAAAGGTAAAGAAACGATCACATAAACACACTTTCAAAAAGAAAAAGAAAAAATGAAACAGCTCTGAAAACAGTTAAAAAACAAGCGTAGAATTTTTGTTATAAAGACAGGGTTAAATCTGAGATTAAAAATCTATTCTACATGCCAGACCTGGTAACACAAACCTGTAATCCCATTACTCAGAGGCTGAGGCAGGAGGACTGCTGTGATTTCAAGGCCAGACTGGGGTACAAGGTGAATTCAAGGCCAGCCTGAACTAGATCATTAAACCCTATCTCAAAAAGACAAATAAATAAATAAACAAATAAAATCTATCAACAGAATAATAATATGAAACTCCCCCCCAAGTCTTGGGAAAGATACAGACATCTAGGTACAGTAGATGTTTAGAACCACAAACACATGTTTCCAAAAAACAGCTTCCACAGCCCACATTAAATTTAAAATGACAAGAACACAGAACAAGGAAAAAATATTAAAAGCATCAACAGGAGGTCTGGCCTGATATATGCTCAACCAGGGCAACTGAGACTGGATGTGGTGGAGCATGCCTGTAATCCCAGCACTTGGGAGGCTGAAAACAGGAGAATCACTGTGAGTCCAGTCTACATAGTGACATACTGTAGGTCCTGTAGACCCTGTCCTAAATACAGAAAAGAAAAAAAAAAATCAAAGGGAAAAATACTAGGTAGCTCATATGGGCAAACCCATCAAGATAACTCTAGACTTCTCTGCACACATAGTAAAAGACAGGAGGGTACAAAACTGTGTATTTTAAACCTTGACTGAAAATAACCATCAGGTAAAAGTGCTGTATCTGGGGGCCAGGGAGATGGCTCAGTGGAATAAATATTTTCCTGGCAAGTGCAAGGGTCTGAGTTCAACCCCCGGTTCCACAAAAAAAAAAAAAAAAGAATTTGGAGGCTGGAGAGAAGGCTCAGTAGAATAAGCACCTCTGTGGCAAGCACAAGGGCATGAGTTCAGTCCCTGGTTCTATAAAAAATAAAATGCTCTATCTGGACAAGATATCCTTCAAAATTGAAGAAGCATGTAAGAATTAAGACCTTAAAAGATAAATATAAGGGCTGGCCAAATAGCTCAACAGATTAAAGCACCTGCAAGCAGGCACAGGGGCTCTGGGTTGGATCCCTCAGCCTGCTGTGCCAGCTGCAATTGAGACTGGGCACTGTGGTCGACATCTATAATCTCAGCACTTGGAGGCTGTAAACAGGAGGATCACTATAAGTCCAATCTACACAGTGAGACCCTGAACACCCTGTAGACCCTTCAAAAAAAAAAAAAAAAGATAAATATAAACTAAAGAAATTCATGACCTCTAAACCATGATTACAGAAAATAGTTGAAAGAATATGGGGCTGGGGAGATAGTTCATGGGCTGAGGAGATAGCTCAGGGATTGGAGAGGTAGTTCATGGGAATAGGGATATAGCTCAGGGGAATTAGTACTTTTCTGGCAAACACAAGATCCAGAGTTCAATCCCTGGTACCACCAAAAAAAGTCTTACACACATAAGACTAGACAAATTATTAAGAATTAGGAAAGATTCAAACACTTTTTAAAATCAATGAAATGCGCCCACCCAGCCCCAGAGACCGGCCAGAGACAGCAGCTGACTCCAGAGGCCTCCTGGATCCCTCTCCAAGCTCTCCCAGCGAGTGGGAGTTTGCACGATTCACCAGGCTTCCCAGATCAGTGAGAGCGTGGTGAGTCTGAGGGAGAGCCATTGGTTTCTTCCCACACGCGCTACCCAGATCTCTGCTCCCAAGCCCTCCAAGCCAGTGCCTGGCCTGAAACCAACACTCACCAGCACCTCCCCGGATCCCCTGACCTAAAGCCCGCTGAATGAGTGGGAATTTCCCCGACTCTCTGGGCATCAAAGTTCAGTGAGTGTAGAAATCCAGGCCCGCCATGCCCAAGAGACATTTTCTAGGGATTCCCTGCTTCCGCACCCCCCGTGGCCCGGTGACAGCTCCAGGCACACTGTGCCAGAGAAACATTTCCAGTTGATTACTGGTCCCACCCCACAGCCCCAGACCCAGTGCAGGTTGACCTGGAGTGAGAACTCCAAGCCTGCCACGACAGAGGGACATTCTCAACAATCCTCGGTCCCATGCCACGGGCCGAAACCCAGCACAGCCTGGCCTGTGAGTGAGGGCTCCAGGCCCACTGCACCAGAAGGACCTTTCCCAGCCTTCTCAGGGTTACAACCTGTAGACCCGGACCCAGCTCAGGCTGGCCGACCCAGTACAGCCTACTCAGTCAATAAGATCATCCACTATCCTTTTGTGAGCCCAGAAGAACCACCAAAGCTCAGGGCCACCCACCTGGGGAACAACCTGCCTGACACAAGAGGGATGACCCCGGGAACCAACAGAGGCGAACCAAGGAGCTGTAGCAAAAAAGAACTGAACACAACAGCTAGATCCAGGACAGGCATACCTCGAAAATCTCAAACTTAATAGACTGGCACCCGAATCTCATAACAAGCTAAGGTTATAGCTGCACCAAAGCTCTACACCAAAGGTCAAAGGTCAGTGCTATACAAAATGACAAAGACAAGGGGAAAAATGCAATCCCAGACCTCGAGTCCATCAGGAAGGGCAGAGGACACTAGCTCAGCTGCAATGAATGAATTAACAGATACAGCAGCAAAGGAACAACAGTAGAAAAGTATAGAGGAAATAAAACGAGAAGTAATTCCCCAAATTAAAAAAGAAATATTTGAATACATAATATATGAAATAAAGAATGAATTCCAGAAACATTGGGTGGAAAAACGATGCTCACCCAGAACAAGTGCAGATTTCAGCTGATACAGCATCTGAAGCAAAGTAACAACAGCAGTAAGATCATGAGGAACTCAAAGCAGAAATAAGTTCTGAAATCAAAAAAGAACTTTTTGAAGTCATAGGATCTGAAATACGGAAACAAGCCCAGAAATATACAGAGAAAACTCAACTTGGAAGAAACACAGCAGAAAAAGAATTAATAGCTACCTCTAAAGAAGACATGGATAAAAAAATTGAGGAGATCAGAAATATGATGGATTGCTTGAATAAGCAATACAGAAAAGAAATAGAACAAATGAAACACAGTCAAAGAGATATAGAAGAACTAAAAATATCAATCACGAGTCTACAAAACTGTCTGAGTGAAAGCGAAGACAGTTTCAGATCTTGAAGATGCCAGAGCAGCTAGTGAAAAGGTGAGAAAGGATCTCTTAAAAACAACAAGAATGGAGGAAAAAATAATCCATCATCTGCAAGATGATGCCAGGATGAACAATGTGAGAATAATTGGTATCAATGAGAATGAAGGAGTCAATACAAATGACATAAAAAGAATTTGAGGAGAAGTAATTGCAGAAAACTTCCCAAATATGAGGAAACAAGCCAACATTCAGGTCACCGAAGCATACAGAAATACCAAATAACCTCAATCCAAGTAGAAACACATCAAGACATATAATAGTTAAGATCGCAGAAATCCAACACAAAAATAATATACTGAGAGCTGCGACAAAGAAGGAGCTCACATTCAAAGGAAAACCCATCAGACTTCTCTACACAAACCATGAAGGCAAGGAGAGCATGGAGCAGAGTTCTTCAAGTCCTACACGTAAACAAATTCCAGCCCAGACTATTATACCCTGCGAAACTCTCTTTCAAGTTTGATGGAGAAGTGAAATACTTCCACGACAAAGAACAACTAAAGAAATTCATGATAACATAGCCATCTCTTCACAGGCTACTGAAAGATGTTCTAGAGAGAGACCACAATGACCAGAACTCCATGAATGAGAATGGAAGGAAACCACTGAACAGGACAGACATTTAAACACAGGTTACAAAGGAATAAACAGCACCAGGTAAATATCATGACAAACATAAGCCAGCACATTTCAATCATAACAATCAATGTAAATGGACTTAATTCTCCAATTAAGAGAAATAGACTGGCACAGTGGATTAGGAAACAAAATCCAACAATATGCTGTATACAAGAAACACACTTAACTCAAAAGGACATTCATAGGCTCAAAGCCAAAGATGGAAAGCAATACTACATGCCCCAGCACCTCAGAAAAAAGCAGGAGTAGCAATTCTATTCTCACACAGTCTGAACTTCAAACCAAGAATGATCAAACGACACAATGATCAAAGGCCACTATATATTGGTCAGGGGAAAAATTCAAGAGCAAGAAGTAACACTCATAAATATCTATGCACCAAACACAGGAGCACCCAACTATGTAAGACAAATCTTGAGGGACATGAAAAACTTAATGCCTAAGAACACAATCTTAACAGGAGACCGTAACACACCCTTATCTCAAAAAGATAAGTCAACCAGACAAAAAATTAGCAAGGAAGTAGCAGAACTGAACCAGAGCTTGGAACAAATGGACCTGGTGGACATATACAGAGTGTTCCACCCAACCACAGCTGAATACACATTTTTTTCCAGCTGCACACGGGTCATTTTCCACAATAGACCACATACTAGTCCAGAGGTCATGCCTAAGTATATGCAAGAAAATAGAAATTATCCCATGCATACTATCTGACCACAATGCAATGAAACTGGAAATAAATGACAAACGAAACCAGCAAAACCCACTAAATTCATGGAAACTAAGCAACACCCTACTCAGCAATCAATTGGGTTGCAGAAGAAATTCAACAATATTTACAATTCAATGAAAATTCAAGTACAACTTACCGGAATTTATGGGATGCGATGAAAGCAATTCTTAGAGGGAAAATAATAGCTATGAACTCACACATTAGGAAAACAGAAAGGGGGGGTTGGAGTAGCAGCGATAGGACCAGGCGGCTGGCCTGCGGAGGCCTGGGCCGAGCGTCGCGACCCGACCTCGGGTCCGGCGCCATGTGAGGGGCCGGGGGCCGCGGGCCGCGGAGGGCCCAGGGCTCCCCTGCGGAGATGAGGAAACTGAGGTTCAGAGAGGTCATATGGCTTGCTCAAGGTCCCCCAGCCAGTGTAACCCAGCATCCTTGCCTCCTGCACCACCTGCAGGACGCTGGCCCCTCCCTCTCAGCAGACGCCGGTGAGAGATGAGTAGCAGCAAAGAGCAGCAGTCAGCAGTGTTCGTGATCCTCCTTGCCCTCATCACCATCCTCATCCTCTACAGCTCCAACAGCACCAATGAGGTCTTCCATTACAGCTCCCTGCAAGGCCGCACGCTCCGGCCCAATGTCAAGAAGTGGAACCTCTCAGACGGCTTGACCCCTATTCTCTTGACCCGTGAAACCGTGTTCGTCTTCTCCCAAACAAGATGCAGAAGCCGCAGGGCAGCCTTGTGCGTGTCATCCAGCGGGCAGGCCTGGCATTCCCCAACATGGAGGCCTACGCCGTCTCTCCCGCCCGCATGCAGCAGTTCCACGACCTCTTCCGGAGTGAGATGGGCAAGGACAGGGAAAAGTCCCATTCATGGTTGAGCACGGGCTGGTTTACCATGGTGATTGCGGTGGAGTTGTGTGACCACATGCACGTCTATGGCATGGTCCCACTGCAGCCAGCGACCCTCCAGCAGCGCATGCCCTACCACTACTATGAGCCCAAGGGGCCAGATGAGTGTGTCACCTACATCTAGAACGAGCACAGCCTCAAGGGCAACCACCACCGCTTCATCACTGAGAAGAGGGTCTTCTCGTCGTGGGCCCAACTGTACGGCATCACCTTCTCCCACCCCTCCTGGACCTAAGCAACCCTTCCTGGGGGACCTCCTGAGGGATGTAGAAGTGGCTCTGGGCTCAGCCATCTGAGCGTGAGCCAGCTTCTGAGCAATCAAGGCTGGCGAGAGTGCCTCCCAGCCAATCAGGGCCTTGATGAGGGTATCCTCCAGCCAGTCAGAGTGCGGGGGGGGGGGGGTAATCTCTTGGCCAATCAGGGATTTGGGATACTGTGTGATTCATTGGTGTCAGATCTTCCTTGTTCAATCAGGGTCTGAGCATAGTCAATCAGGGAACAGGGGTCTTTCTGAGTCAGTCTGAGGCTAAGGGTGTATCCTTTCCCATGAGGCCTTGGTTCAGAGCCCCAGGAGTGCACCCCACATCACTCTCTACTCATCTAGGACCACAGGATTCTTCCCAAGGAGCCAGGAATTTAGTGTTGTCCTCTCAGTCCCTCCATCACAGGGAGACCGAGCATGGGGCAGGGGCACTGTCTGGAGCTGGGCCAGAGAACCTGGGGCTGGGGCGGCCTGTGGCCGGGTCCTGGCTCCTCCCGAGTGACCTTGGCCAAACTCTGTGTCTGGGCACCATTTTGCCCACGTCACATTCCACTGTGGTGCCTGAGACCCTCCCACTTCCCCCACCCAGTGCGCTGTTGGCCCCAAGAGCCCTGGCGGGCTCAGAGGCCCAGGAAACCTGGGGTACACATCTCCACCTTGTGGGAAACCTTAAGGTATTTTTGTGCAAACTCCCCGAGTTGGGGACACGGAGAGGAGTGGGACAAACCTCAAACAGTTCTCTTGTCCCCTCTCCCAGCTGCCATTAGCTTGGCTCTTAAAGGGCCAGGCCTCCATTTCTCGCCTCCAGCAGAAAGGGGCCCCACCTGTTGGAGGAGACTTTTGGGCTGAGAAAGGAGATCCCAGAACACTAGGATTCCATGTGGCCTTTGTCTGGCAGTGACGAGGGTTTCTGGGGTTTTCCCTGAGTAGGGCCTGGGATGGCTATTCTCTGGGGTCTGGGGTGGCTGTTACCAGGGCTCTGTCCCCTCGAGCAGGCACTTTACTAAAACTGGCACTGGGTGGGGTTTGTTTGCCCCCTGCTCTTCCAGAGCTTGGAAGGGAAGGGCTTCCTGAAGGAGGCTGTGGAGTGGAGGAATCAGCAGCGGAAGCCAGCTGCAAGCCATTGCACTTTGGGGTGACGCAGGGTGGTGACAGCCCGCACTTGGTTTTGTAATGATTTCTACAGGAATAAACACACCTAAGCCCCAGAAAAAAAACAAAAAAAAAGGAAAACAGAAAGGGAACAAATTAGCACCCTAATGTTGCACCTCCGACAACTAGAAAAAGAAGAGCAAACAAAACCCAGAGCGAAAAGATGGGAAGAAATCATAAAGATTACAGCAGAAATTAATTCAATTGAGATGAAAAAAACATTTCAAAGAATCCACAAATCAAAAAGTTGGTTCTTTGAAAAACTAAATAGAGTTAATAAGCCTCTTGCCAACCTCATCAAAAAGAGGCAAAAAAAAAAAAAAAATTCAAGTACAAGCGATAAGGAATGAAAAGGGTGAAATCACCAC
>PVKA01050782.1:0-12543 GCA_004027165.1 Ctenomys sociabilis
TTTTTTTTGTCTTTTTGAGACAGGGTCTCACTATGCAGTTCAGGCTGGCCTTAAGCTCACTTTGTAGCTCAGGCTGGTCTCGAACTCACAACAATCCTCCTGCCTCAGCCTCCCAAGTGCTGGGATTACAGGCATGCGCCACCACGCCCGGCTAACTGCTCCTTTTAAAAGACCAGTAGAAACCGGCAACACAACTATCCAAACCATTCTGTATATATATATATATATATATATATATATATATATATATATATATATATATATATATACATATATATATAAATAATATCTTTTCCCCTTTCATTGTCCTTTACCTCAGCCCACTTTGTCCTTCCCGTTGAACAAATTCTTTTCCCTTTTTAAATATCTGATGTACCTTTTAGATTTTAATTGTGCGGTGATTCTCACATTAGCAAGATAATATAACATTTGCACATGCAAATCTGATTTATTTACTTAAACTTTAATTTCTAGCTATATCCATTTATGTACAAAAGCATCAAATTTATCTTTTTGATAGCTAACTAATATCCCATTATGTAAAAGTACCATATCTTCTTTGTCCATTCTTCAGTTGATAGACATTTGGGATATTTTTAAGGTTCAGCTATGACAAGTAGTGCTGCTATAAACATGGATGCACATATATCACAAGGGTATCATGATTTCAGTTCTTTTGGAAAAAAAACACTTAGGAGAATAATAGTTGCCTTAAAGCTAGCTCCAATGCTAGCTTTTTGAGGAATCTCCATACTGATTTCCATAATGGTTGCACAAGCCTGTACTGTCATGAATAATAACTTAATTTCTTACTTTCATATCCTTATTATTTCTCTCTTTTCCAATTTCTATAACTAGTATTTTGAGAATTATGTCAAATTGGAGTGGAAAGAGTGGACATCCTCATCTTGTTCTTGATTTTAGTGTGAAATTTTGCAGTTTTTTTCTATTTAGGATGCTGTTGCCTATTGATTTGTCATATATGGCTTTTATTAGGCTGAGGCAAAGACCATCTATTCCAATTTTCTGTTAGGGGTTTATCATGAATGAGTGTTGAACTTTTTCAAAAGCTTTTACTGCATCAATGGCAATGATTGCATGACATTCTCTTTCGCTATGTTGATATGATATGCTACATTTATTGAATTGCCTACATAAAACCATCCCTGTATTCCTGGAATCAATTTTCCTTGGTTATGTTGTATAATCTTCTTGACGGTTTGTTGAGTTATCTTTGTTACTATCTTATTGAATTTTGGCATCTATGTTCATTGAAGGAATTAGTCCATGATTCTCTCTCTCTTTTTTTGCTTTGTGTTTCTCTAGTTTTGGCATCATGCTAATACTTGCCTCCCAACTCATTCTGGGAGGCAAGTATTAGCCACAATATTGGACATATTCTTAGATATAAACTACCAAAGCTAAATAAATGAGATATAGAAATTGTGAATAACTCAATATCAGTTAATAAAATTTGATATAATTCTCAAAGTTATAGAGAATAACTCTCTCTCTTCTACTATGATCTTTGTAATTTCCTTATTGTGCTGTGGTCTGATCATATTGTGGTAAATTTTATATGGCCTAGTACATGGTCTAGGTTAGAGAATATCCCATGTGCAGCTAAGAAGATTGTACATTCTGATGATGTTGGGTTGAATAGTTGCTTCCCTTTCAATTTTGTTAAAGAGTTTGTGGGGTATTGACATTAATATCTGTATTTCTTATAGAATTCAGCAGCAAATCCATTAGGATGTGGATTTTTCTTTATTGGTAAGTTTTTAACTACCAATTTTGAATTTCATTAACTGTTATTCAGTTATTTTCAACTTCTATATCTGATTGATTTAGCATTGGTACTTTATAACTAACAATATGTCCAATTTTTCTGTTTTACATCCTATGGGAGAAAAGACATTGATGCCCTAATGAATTTCCACAGAGCCTGTAGTGATTTCAAGCTTTTCACTCTTCAATTCTTAAATGAGTCTTCTTTATTCTTTTTTATAAACAATGTTTGCTGTTTATCAATTTTATTTATTCTTTCAAAGTAATAATACTCTATTAATTATCTTTATTGTTTTCTTACTCTCTTCTACTATGATGTCCATAATTTGCTTTGTTGTATGGGTTTTGGATCTGACTTGCTCTTGCTTTTTAGAAGCTCAAGATGTAGCACTAAGTAGTTTCTTTGTCCTTATTCTGCTTTACTAACACTAAAATTCACCACTATAGGGCCAGCCAGACAGCTCAGCAGACTAAAGCCCCTACTTAGGCACAATGCATTGATAAGGATTCTAAACTGGGTGTGCTGTGCTGGCACCGCCCCAGGTTGCTCTGAGCCTGTGATGGAGACTGGGTGTTGGGATACATGCCTGCAATCCCAGCACCTGGAGGCTGAAAACAGGAGGATCACTATGAGTCAGATCTGTGTAGTGAGACCCTGTAGGCCCTGTAACAAATACAGAAAAAAATAATTTGAAGTGAAATAGGATTTACCACTATAAATTTCCCCCATAGTACAGCTATTCTATTCCATAAACTGCAATATGCTGCATCTACATTTTCTTTTTTTATTATTATTGTTTTTATTGAAGAACAAATAGCAATGAGACAGTCTCAAGGCAAATTAACAGGACAGATTCAATAAATCAATACATTGAAAAATGTTTTCGTAATGTTTTGGTGTCGTACAAGGTGCATACATGATATTATACTTACAGATATTATTACAGCAGATTTCCTAATCAGTGAATGAAGAGACTGTAGCTGTTTACTTATCTTACTTTTTATAGCTCAATTGTATCACATATTCAATAATTAGTACTTTCTACCTTGTTATCTCCCTAATGTTTGTCCATAGTACTAGAACCCAAGATAATATCTTGTCCAACCACTATTAATGCAAATCTTGCTGCTCATAGAATTATGCAGAAGCAAGGCATATTTATCCTAACTGGACTGTTTATACACACACATCATGATTTTTTCTTTCTATACCCCTTCCTTTGTCTACACCTGTCAAAGGTGGGCGCACTCCATTGTCAGTAAATGAATTTAAGTGCATAAACTAAGCGACACAATCCAAAACAGTCCAAAATTCCACAATAATAGTGAGTTATCTGAAGAAGTTGTTGGCTATAGCCATTTACGCCTTAACTTATTATTATGGCCATATGTTGTATATCCCATTTTCATACTTTTCTGCTGGATGGATAAGACTGAGATAGATCAAGACCTATGTTACCGAAAGATTTAACTTTTGTTTCTGATGAGGTCACTGAAGTCCCCTCAGGGTTTATCTTGTAATCCCATACCTTACTCTATAGATCCTTTGTCTGTGTCATCCATGTGGATGAGTCAGGACCAATGTTTGACTAGTTTGCTCTCAGTGAGAACATGAGAGAAAGTTTTCTCTCCATGAGACTCTCCCCAGGCACATTATACATCATCAGTCTCTTTCGTCCGTGGCTCCATAATCTCCTTGATCAGAAAATTTGGGGCACAACTGAGTTTCATGATGTTATAGTACAGGGTTTCCTATGTCCTGGGTCTTCACTGACCTTGAAAGCCTAGGGCCAAGATGTTGGCTGGCCTTGCGGCTCTTCCATTTCTCCAATTTTGATCTGGAAACGAAAGTTGTTGATCATCCAGAAGAAAAGGTAATTAGTACCCTGCAGCATATGCCGTTCAGTTTGCCTTAACAATCTGACTCAATTGTTTTTGGTTGTTTTTGTACATTTCTATTTCTATTTCTTCTTTTCATTTCTTATAATAGGGAGATTATACAATATTTGCAAATGTGTGGCGGGTTTATTTCACTTAAGGGAATGTGTTCAAGTGGCATTCACTTCAATATAAATGCTTCAAGTTTATTATTCTTTATAGCTGAGTAATACTCCATTATTTAGAAATACCACATCTTTTTCAACCATTCCTCATGTGAGGGACATCTTGGTTGTTTCCAAGATTTTGCTATCACAAATAGTGCTGCTATAAACAGAGGTACACAGATATCACTATGATAGAATGTTTTCAGTTACTCTGGGAAAATTATCAATAAGGGGATAGCCGGCTTGAATGGGATTTCCAGTCCTACACTTTTGAGGAATCTCAACATTGATGTCCACAATTTTGCACCAGTCTGCATTCCCACCAGCAGTGAAGTGTCCCCTTTTCCCCACAGCCTCTCCAACATTTGTTGTTGGTTGATTTCCTTATCATAGCCATTGTTTCTGGAGTAAGATGGTATCTCAGTGTTGTTTTTATTTGCATTTCACAGATGAATAGCGATGTGGAGCATTTTTTCATATATTTATTCACTTCTTTGATCTTGTCCTGTGAGAAGTGTGTATTCATCTCAGATGCCCATTTCTGAATTGGGTCTTTAAATTTGAGGGCCCTGTTATGTCTTACTTCTTTATATATTCTAGACAGTAGTCCTCTGTCTGATTGCTTATTAGTTAGGATCTTTTCAAAATTTGTGGGTTGTCTTTTCACTCTGTTGACAATTTCTTTTGACATGCAGAAGCTCCTTAAGAAGAGTTGAAGCCGGGCGTGGTGGCACATGCCTGTAATCCCAGCACTTGGGAGGCTGAGGCAGGAGGATTGTTGTGAGTTTGAGACCAGCCTGAGCTACAAAGTGAGCTTAAGGCCAGCCTGAACTGCATAGTGAGACCCTGTCTCAAAAAGACAAAAAAAAAAAAGAAGAGTTGATCCCAGTTGTTGAATCTTTCAAGTGCTTCCTGTGCAAATATATGTTTGTTGATGAACTCTTTACCTACCACTATGTCTTCAAGAGTTCCTCCTACTTTCTCGTCCAAGAGATTGAGTGTTTGTGTTTTAACGATTAGATCTTTAATCCATTTTGACTTTAACTTAGTGCATGGTGATAGAGCTGGGTCAAGTTTTAGTTTTTGGCATGTAGAAAGCCAGGTTTTCCAGCACCATTTGTTAAAGAGGCTATCTTTCTTCCAGGAAGCTTGTTTTGCCCCTTTGTCAAAGATCAGATGGCTGAGTGTGACTGTAGATGCCTACGCATCTTGTAATCTATTCCACTGATCCTCAGGTCTATTTTGTTGCCAATACCATGTTGATTTTATCACAGTGGATTTGTAGTATAATTTCAAGTCAGGAATTGTGATGCCTCCTGCCTTGTCTTTATTGTCTAAGATTGCCTTTGCTATTCTAGGTCATTTGTGGTTCCAAATAAATTATAGGAATGATTTCTCTTTGTCTAGGAGGTATGTTGGTGGCAGTTTGATAGGGGTTGCATTAAATCTGTACAGCAATTTTGGGAGCATGGCCATTTTCACGATATTGGTTCTTCCTATCCAGGAGCATGGAATATCTTTCCATTTTCTGAAATCCTCTATAATCCCTTTTCTTAGGGTGTTGTAATGTTCTGTGAGAAGATCTTTGACTTCCTTGGTTAAGTGAATCCCAAGGTATTTCATTTTCCGCAGTGCTATTGTAAAAGGTATTGTTTCCATTGTTTCCCTTTCAGTGTGCTTCTTATCTGTGTAGAGGAATGCTATTGACTTTTGTGTATGACTTTGTATCATGCTATGGTACTGAATTTCTGCATCAGTTTTAGTAGTTTCTTGTTAGAATTTTTGTAGTCTTCCAAGTAAAGTATCATTTCATCTGCAAATAGTGATAATTTAACTTCTTCTTTACCTATTCTTATTCCATTTATTTCTCCCTCTTTTATAATGGCTGTTGCTAATGATTCCAAAACTGTGTTGAATTGCAGTGTTGATAGAGGACATCCTTTTCTTTTACCTGATTTAAGAGTAAATGATTACAGTTTTTCCCCATTTAGGATTATATGAGCTTTTGGGTTGTCATGGATGGCTTTTACCAATTTAAGGTAGAGTTTATCTATTCGAATTTTCTGTAGGACTTTGAACATGAATGAGTGTTGGACTTTGTCAAAGGCTTTCTCTGCATCAATTGAGATGATCATGTGGTTTTTAGATTTCAGTCTATTAATATAGTGTATTACATTTATAGATTTTCGAATATTGAACCATCCTTGCATCCCTGGGATGAATCCTACCTGGTCATGGTGTACGATCTTCTTGATGATTTGATGTGTTCTATTTGCTAGGATTTTCTTGAGTATTTTTGCGTCTATATTCATGAGGGAGATTGGCCTGTAGTTCTCCTTTTTGATTTTGTCTATCCCAGATTTTCGAATCAGTATAGTATTGCCTCCAGAAATGATTTTGGTAGTACTGTTTCCTTTTCAATTTCATTGAAGGGTTGGAGGAGTGTAGTGATTACATCTTCTATAAATTTCTTGTAGAATTCATCTGTGAATCCATCCGGACTTGAACTTTTCTTTGTTGGTAGGCTTTTTATTATGTTTCATATTTCATTGTCTGTTATTGGCTTATTGACTGTTGTTATATCTTCTTGGTTCTGATTTGGTAATTTGTACCTTTCAAGGAATCTGTCCATTTATTCTGAATCTTGTACTGTGTGAGCGTAAAGATTCTCGAAGTAACTATTATTAATCTTCTGAATTTCCACTGGTCTGTGGTGATTTCACCCTTTTCGTTCCTTATTGTGTGCACTTGAACTTCTTCTTTCCTTTTTTAGATGAGGTTGGCTAGAGGCTTATCAACTTTATTTAGTTTTTCAAAGAACCAACTTTTTGATTTGTGGATTCTTTGAACTTTTTTCTTCATCTCAATTGAATTAATTTCTCCTCTGATCTTTATGATTTCTTCCCATCTTTGTGCTCTGGGTTTTGTTTGCTCTTCTTTTTCTAGTTGTTGGAGGCGTAACATTAGGGTGTTTATTTGTTCCTATTCTCTTTTCCTAATGTGTGAGTTCATAGCTATGAATTTCCCTCTAAGAACTGTTTTCATTGCATCCCATAAATACTGGTAAGTTGTGCATGAATTTTTATTGAATTGTAGGTATTGTTGAATTTCTTCTTTAATTTCTTCTGTGACCCATTGATTGCTGAGTAGGGTGTTGTTTAGTTTCCATGAATTTAGTGTGTTTTTCTGGATTCTTTTGTCATTTAGTTCCCGTACCATTGCACTGTTGTCTGATAATACACATGGGATAATTTCTCTTTTATTGCATATACTTACATATGTCCTTAGTATGTGGTCCATTTTGGAAAATGACCCATGTGCAGTTGAAAAAAATGTATTCAGCTGTGGTTGGGTGAAACACTCTGTATATGTCCACCAGGTCCATTTGTTCCAAGCTCTGGTTCAGTCCTGCCACTTTGCTAATTTTCTGTCTGGTTGATCTATCTTTTTGACACAAGGGGGTGTTAAGGTCTCCTGTTCAGATTGTGATCTTAGATATTAAGTTTTTCATGTCCATTAAGATTTGCCTTACATTGTTGGGTACTCTTGTGTTTGGTGCATAGATATTTACGAGTGTTACTTCTTGCTCTTGAATTTTTCCCCTGACCAATATATAGTGCCCTTCTTTGTGTCATTTGATCATTCTCAGTTTGAAGCTGAGACTGTGTGAGAACAGAATTGCTACTCCTGCTTTTTTCTGAGGTGCTGGGGCATGTAGTATTGTTTTCCATTCTTTGACTTTGAGCCTTTGAATGTCCTTTTGAGTTAAGTGTGTTTCTTGTATACAGCATATTGTTGGATTTTGTTTCCTAATCCACTGTGCCAGTCTATTTCTCTTAATTGGTGAATTGAGTCCATTTACATGGATGGATATAATTGAAGTGTGTTGACTTATGTTTGTCATGTTATTTACCTTCTATTTACTCTTTTGTATCCTGTGTTTAATTGTTTCACTTATTTAGTGGCTTGCTTCTATTCTCATTTGTGGAGTTCTGGTCATTGTGTTCTGTCTCTAGAACATCTTTCAGCAGCCTGTGTAGAGATGGCTTTCTCATCATGAAATTCTTTTGTTGTTTTTTTGTCGTGGAAGTATTTCACTTCTCCATCAAACTTGAAAGAGAGTTTTTCAGGGTATAATAGTCTGGGTTGGAATTTGTTGTTGTACAGGAGTTGAAGATCTCTGCTTCATGCTCTCCTTGTCTTCATGGTTTGTGTAGAGAAGTCGTCTGTAATTCTGATGGGTTTTCCTTTAAATGTGATCTGTTTTTTCTCTCTAGGAGCTTTCAGTATATTATTTTTGTGTTGGATTTCTGAGATCTTGACTATTATATGTCTTGGTGTGTTTTTAGTTGAGTTGAAGTTACTTGGTGTTCTGTATGCTTCAGTGACCTGAGTGTTGGAATTTTTCCTCAAATTTTGGAAGTTTTCTGCTAATACTTCCGCTCACATTTTTTTTATATCATTTGTATTGACTCCTTTCTCATTGATGCCTGTTATTCTCACATTGTTCATCCTGGCATCATGTTGCATGTGGTGGCTTATTTTTTCCCACATTCCCTTTGTTTTTTGGAGATCCTTTCTCATTTTTTCACTAGCTGCACCTGCGTCTTCAAGATCGGAAACTCTGTCTTCGCTTTCACTCAAACAGATTTGTAGACTTGTGATTGATATTTTTAGTTCTTCCATATCTCTTTGAATCTGTTTCATGCATTCTATTTCTTTCCTGTGTTGCTCATTCAATGAATGCATCATATTTCTGATCTCCTCTATTTTTTTTATCCATATCTTCCTTAGAGGTAGTTATTAATTCTTTTTCTGCAGTGTTTCTTCCAAGTTGGGTTTCCTCTGTATATTTCTGGTCCTGTTTCTGTATTTCAGATGCTATGATTTCAAAGAATTCTTTTTTGTCAAAGAATCCTTTTTTGATATCAGAAATTATTTCTGGTTGAGTTCCCCATCATCTTTTTGCTCTTGTTTCTTTGCTTCAGATGCTGTTAATTCATAGATTTCAGCTGGAATGGTGCTCTCTGCACTTGTTTTGTGTGAGCATTGGTTTTCCCCCAGATGTTTCTGCATTTGATTCTTTATTTTGGATGCTATGCATTCAGATATTTCTTTTTTATTTCAGGAATTACTTCTCATCTGAGTTCCTCTATACCTTTCTGCTGTTGTTCCTTTGTTTCTGTTTCTGTTAATTAATTCATTTCAGCTGAGCTAGTGTCCTCTGTTCTTACTGGTGGTCTTCAGGCCTCAGATTGAATTTTTCTCCTTGTCCTTGCCATTTTGTATAGCACTGACCTCTGACCTTTGGTGTACAGCTTTGTTGGAGCTATAACCTTAGAGTGTAAGGAGATTTTTGTGTCAGTCTATTAAATTTGAAATTAACTGGTTATGCCTGACCTTGATCTAGCTGTTGTGTTCAGTTATTTTTTGCTACAGCTCCTGTGGTTCCCCTCTGTTGATTCATGGCCAAGCTGTGCTGTGTCTGGGGCCCCAGGATGGAATTGGGATCCCTGGGAAAGGGGATTGCTGGGAGAGGTCCCTCCCACATAGTGAGCCTAGAGCTCTCACTCACCAGACGAACTGCGCTGGCTCTGCATCCCCCTACATTTTCTTTTAATCATAGATATATTTTAATTTCTTCTTTAATTTCATCTGTGTCTCATTGGTTGTTTTGCATGGTATTATTTAACATCCAAGTGTTTACTAATTTTTGTGGTTTCTTTTGACATTAATTTCCAATTTCATTGCACTGTGGTATAATTGTATGTAAGGGGTAATTTAAACACTTTTACATTTACTTAAGCATGTTATATGGCCTAGTACATGGTCTAGGTTAGAGAATGTCCCATGTGCAGCTAAGAAGAATGTACATTCTTATTATGTTGGTTAGAACAGTTTAAAAATATCTACTAAGTCCATCTTTTTACAGGTTTGGTTAAGTTCACATATTTTTTCACAGAATTTAAAACTATGTGCAAATTTGTGTCATAGCTTATTTGAGTCTTTGTGTCTAATATTTCTCTTAAATACTTAGTTGTTCCTGTATTTGGTGTGTACATATTTGTGGTAGTTATCTCTTCCTCTTGAAGTTTTTCCCTAACAAGTACATAGTGAAATTCTTTACCATTTTTGGTCATTCCTGGTTTGATGTTCTCATTGTTTGTGAACAGAATACTGGCCCCAGCTTTTCTCTGGGTTCGTGGCATATGAAGTATTGTTATCCATCCTTTGATTTTCAGTATAAGAATTTCTTTTTGAGTGAAGTGTGTTTTTTTGTATGCAACATATTGTGAAACCTTGTCTTATGATCCAGTCTTCCAGTCTGTTTCTCTTGATTGGTGAATTAAGGCCATATACATTGATGGTTATCACTGATAAATTGACTTGTTTTGGTCATGATTTTTTTTTTTTTTTTTTTTCTGTCGGTTCCCTGATTTTCTTCCCCGCTTAATTGCTTACCTTGCCTGCTAGCTTCTTTTTGTTATTGCTCTTGGAATTGTAATCATGTTTATCTGCCTAGAATATCTTTCATTGTTCTTTATATGGTTGATTTGGTGGTAATGAACGTCTTTACTTGTTCTTTGTCATAGAAGATTCTCGGTTCTTCATTAATTTTGCTAGTTTATTTTTCAGGATACATCAGTCTGGGTTGGTAGTTGTTTTCTTTCAATACTTGAAGTACTTCACTCCAAGCTCTTTTTAACTTAAGTGTTTTTGTTGAGAAGTTTGCCGTGATTTTGGTGGGCTTTCCTTTATAGATTGTGTGCTTCTTCATTCTGACAACTTTTAATATTTTGTTCTTTGTTGGAATCTTGAATATTATGTGTACCTTTATTTTGGTAATGGCTCATTTGAGTTGTTTTTGCTTTATTTATTGTGCATTAATCACTTGGGCATTTGTCATTATTTCTGTGAAGAGTTTATTTAGAGTATTTGTGCTGTTTCCAGTTTTCTGATTGGTCTCAGTCAATCTCATGTATTTCTACTTTTCATAATCCTGTAGCTTTTGGATTGACTTTTCATGGTCTTTTTCCATTCTTAATAAGTCTTTCTATTCGTAATGACTAGATCTCAATTTGTATTCTCTTCTTTATTCAATTCTTCAATGGAGATTTTAATGTCTTGAATTTCTGTATCTGTTGGATGGATTCTATTTCTTAACTATGTTGGGCATATGTTTTCCATAATTTTTCTGAGCTCATCTATTTGTTTTTATACCTGAAAGATTATTTTCTGTACATACATTTCTTCTTTTTTTTCACTTCTTTTGACATCTAGTGTTTACTTCTAATTTTGTCCATCTCATTATGCTCCAGGCTTATGATGCATAATCTTAACATCTGGGTTTGCATTTTGCTTTTACATCTTGTCACTTTTTCTTTTTTCTTTTTCTATTTTCTGTACACTTGCTTTCTGATTTATAATGATAGCAATCATATCATTGATATTGAGGTTTTTATAAGATATATCTGCTTTCCAGGGTTTTCTTTTAAATGTAGATGTCTCCTTGTAGACATCTGAAGAACCTACCTTTCCAATTTGTAAAACTGCAAAGTTACTATTTGTCTCAGTGCCCAGTATTTTTGTACTAAGTATTCTTATAAATTATGACCCCATACAATCAGTGTTATCATACAAATGAAAAAGCTGATTATAAGATGGATAACACCATAATTAAAGTAATACAGTTAGTAAAACAGTAGTTTCAAGTATATCTAATCACTGACACACTATGGTAACCATTGACCTGCTACCTCCAAACACAAGAGCAAACTGTAAAGTTGTATTAAAAAATCAAACATGTAACATATACTTGTGTGCAGTAATTTTCCACTTAGTAGAGTGATTTTACCCTGTAGGGAGATTGTGGGCGTTAAGATGAGTAGGGTACAGGACAAATTTGTAAACGAGTTCAAATATAGTAGAGTGAAAGTGGATGTCAAAGCATGATTATGTGAATTTTGGAAAACTGGAGAACACAAGAGGGGAAAATGAAATAGAATGCAAGAGTAATCAGAAATGTTTGCTCATTTGAAGGTTTAAGTCAAATTCCAATAGTAGTTGAGGAAAGAAAAAAAGTATAAGTAGAACAAAATGAAAAAAAAATCAGTAAGAAATTCAAACAGTGAAAAAAATAGGAAGAGAGAGAAGAGGAAGAAAAAAGAAAGAAAAAAGTAGACTCTAAAAGGGAGGAGAGAAAAATATGAAAACCAAAAATACACACAAATTTCAAGACAAAAAATGATTTCCACCCAGATAAGAAAGGAATAGAAAGAGGGTCAGGGAGATGGCTCAGTGGAATAAGCGCTTACCCGGCAAGCAGGGCCTGAGTTCTGCCAAAAATAAAAAATAAAATAGAAGAAGAAGAAGAAGAAGAAGAAGAAGAAGAAGAAGAAGAAGAAGAAGAAGAAGAAGAAGAAGAAGAAGAAGAAGAAGAAGAAGAAGAAGAAGAAGAAGAAGAAAGAGGTAACAGTTATAGTTTTGTATTTATAGAACTAAAATTAGGAATAATTATAATGGGTAGTGATATTTGGCAGTTGACAAACTTTTGTAACCTGTTTAGTAAGAGCAAGCAATATGTCTGTGTAGCTAAGCAGATATTAAGTTGTGAATTTATTTAGGTTAGTTCTCCTAAATTCTGTCTGATCACCTCCCCTTGATTTCAGGCCAACTAGTTTACCCCAGTTTATTTTGCCTGCTCTCTTTT
>PVKA01050783.1:0-12539 GCA_004027165.1 Ctenomys sociabilis
AAGCACATTAAGATGAGTATATTAATTATGGTTCCCTAGGGGGACAGATTTAATGTAGAAGATACATACATATATATGATGTATAATACATAAGGGATTTACAAGTTAGGCTTGCAATGGCTGCCAGGAGAAGCAAGATGGAAGAATGCAACAGGGCCATCTACACAATGGAGAGCCACAGTGTCCAGTTAAAAGTTGAAGGCCAGCTGTGAAGATAGCTGGGAAGTCTAAGTACCTGCCTGGCAAGTGCAAGGACTTGTGTTCAAACCCCAGTACCACACGCTATGCTGGTCACTGAAATCAGGCCTGGATTACACCTATAATCCCATCACTGGAAAGGCTAAGACAAGAGGATCGCTATGAGTCTGAGTTGTGTACCAAGATCCTGTACCAAATAAATAAATAAACAGATGTTTAAAAAAAAAAAGTTGAGGGCTCTAGAGCTCACTGCAGAGTCCAGTGTGAGTCTGTATCAGAAAGCTGGAGGGTCTGTCCTATAAGGTTGAAAAGCCTGCCTTGAAAGACTGGAAAGTTCATGTTGAAACCCAGGAGATGTATGTCTGAAGATGATGGTGAAGACTGAAGCTCCAAAGTAGCAAAAGCAAGATTTTCTTCATCTATGCCATGAATTCCATGCATGCTACAAGCCTAATGGTTGGTGCCACCCACGCCCTGGGCGGGTCTTTCTTCTTCAGTAAGTCTGTTATCCACTCCCACCCAGAACTCTACTAAACTAGTTTGCTGGGTGTTTCTTACTGAAGTTGAGACCACAGTTAAATGTGATAATGGGACTGGAGTCTAAGGAGGCCATGGCAGGTTTGAAGAAAAGACTGGAAAAAGATGGTTCAGTGAGGAGCCCATATCACTCACAGTTGCCACTGCCTGTACCCATCCGGAGACATGGCTTTGTGACCAGAGGCATTGAGTCCATCCCCTTGTCTCTCTGCTTCCTACCCTGGTTCAGAAAGATAACAAACAGCAATAGCCCAAGGAAATGGTGAACCCAAGTCACAACTGCATGCAACTTGAATCACAGAGCTCTGTCTGTCAGGGTGGGGAAGCCTGCAAGAACCGCACGCAGGCGGGGCCGTGCTCGGCCGAGGAAGCTGCACATTGGTGGACTTCCTTTTAGGTTTGCTTAGGATTACACTTCCGTATGTCATCTTTTTTTTTTTTTTTCCAGTGTGCATTATTAACACTGCTAGGTCATAAAGCATTTTTCTAAGAGCATGGTTTTGGTTGTCACCTAATGTTCAACTCTAAGAATGTCCCATAATTTACCACTCTTCCCCTGCTTGATATCCAGAGTCTCTAATATTTCTTCTTTTTTATGTATTTGGTACAGGGGCTCACTATGCAGCTCTGACTCATGGTGATCCTCCTGTTCTCAGCCTGGCCAGGGCTAGGATTGTAGACCTGTGCCACCACGCCTGGACTCAGGGGCCAGCTCAGCATGCCTGGGGGTGGGGCCGTGGTATGTGGTACCAGGGAGTCTCTCATATTTCACTGTTACAAATAACACTGAGATATATACCCTTGTACTTAAATCTCTGACCAGCTCTGATTATTTCCTTGGGGCAGAGTCTGTGTGATTAACGGGATGTTTGCCTCTTTGATGGATTTTACAGCTCACTGCTTATTATGGTCTGTGTCTAGGTGTCTCCCCACCCCGCAAAAAAAAGAAAGCCTCGTGTCGTCATTGGGGTAGGCTTCTAGAGTTTGTGATTAATTCATGAACCATAGTGGGGATTATGGGTGTGAGTGCTACACCCACCCTGGGGTGAGTAATCTGCACACAATATATGGAGCCGAGAGAGGCTTGCTAGCTACTGCAGCTGTTGCTCCCCTCTTTGCTCTTTGCTGTTTCCTGTTGCTATGGACGGCTTCCCTCTGCCATGTGCCACTATGCCCTGGAGCCAGCCAAATACGCTAAATAAACCTTGATTTTGGGTGTCAGGTATTTTGTCACAGCAGTGAAAGCAAAGTAATTAACATGCTGCTCCACCCTCACTCGTGTCCAAATGGCAAAAGGCAGACACCCACCAAGGGCTGCATCTGGAAACCAGGCTGAGCACTAAGCAACAGCACTGTGGAGAGAGCCTCAGTGCCCAAGGCACAATCTGGGCGGCAAGCAGGGTTGAGTGGATACTCAACCTTCCTTGTGACACTTCCTTGACTGACATCAGGAAGAACTAACAGAGTCACCAGAATCTGCCCAAAGTGCTGGGAAAGGGAGCTTGCCCCTCCTCCCACGACTCAGCTTCCCAACACCCAAAAGCGCAAAAACAGTATCCTGGGATCTTCTACTATGTTTCCTCTGCTGTAGGGGTTCCTAAGTTGGTCCGATGGTTGTGGGTTATTGTTAAACTGTAGGGGTTCCCAGAAAATGTCCAGTTCAGTTTGAATTTTTAGAAAACAAGAAGTAATGTTTCAGTGCAAGAATATCCCATGCAATATTTGGAACATACTTATACCAAAATAGTACCCTGCTGAGCTGAAGTTCTAGTGTGATGGGCATGCTGGATTTTTCTTTGTGAGGTCTGGAAATCCAACCTGTTGCACAGGACAGTAACCACACCACTGGGGATCTAGAACAGAAGAAGCTCGCCACTTGGTACCCTGAAGTTGAAAGCAATAATTGAAGGGAGGGCTGCAGCTTATTAAAAAACAGAACAATTTTTGGGGTACATCTGCACAAGGATTCTCTCCCTCAAGAAAGCAACTGAGACATCCTTTGTGCCTCCAACTCCACTCTTAGGGTGCCAGACTCAGTTGTGTGTGCTGGGATCCCATTCTCTTTTTGTCTCTGTCTCTGTCTCTGCCTCCCTCTCTCTCTTTCTCACTTCTGCCTAAAACCTGCTAAAGAAAAGAAAGAAAAAGGAGCTTTTTCATTACACACACACACACACACACACACACACGGAGCACTTTCTTCAGGTCGTGCCTCAGCAGTCCTTTGCTCAATATGGTCTAAATTAATAGCTTCAGGAGGTGATGGTTTATAAAGCAGAAGTTTGTATGCAACTGGAGAAAATGTTCTGCCTCTTGTTATATAGCTATATTTATTTATGGCCAGATTATGAGCAAAAAGTTGCATGCATGCACGCAAACACACACACACACACAGGCAAGCAGACTCACGTTTTCTGCTCCACAGCCACTGCTTTAAGCCCCCTCCATGGGTTTCATCCTGATTCCTGCATCACTTCCATTCCCCCGCCCTGCTGTTCTTCCTTCTTCCTCCTGTTCATTATGCTTCTCCTTTATTTGCTTTTCCTTTGTTTTTTCCACCTCTGTGCTTTCTTGGTTTTTCTTACTATTTGTTCACTTTCTTTCCCCCGAGGCATGAGAATTCCAGAATCAGAAATAAACTCAAGATCACAAAATACTAAAGCTGAAAGCCTCTTTGTCTTGCAGAGATGAAGGTTCAAGGAGGCCGAGATAACGCTGCTGGCACATGGGTCTGGAGGTCATGGCTGTCTCTCCATGTTCCTTTCTTTCCCCTGTGTGAAGCCTCTGGGGGGTGTGGGTCCGCCTGGCCAGCCGATTGGCTTTCCATTGTGGAGAGGATGCTGTACTCCAAAATGCCACCTTAACATCCTACCCACACCTGCCTGTGTCTCTGACTGACCTTGACTAAAATCAGGGAATAGTGGATGCAGTCAAGTTAAGATACAGTCAGACTGGGGTAGGGGGGCTCTAAATCCAATATCTGGTGTCCATTTAAGAAAATTATGTAGAGACAGACAAAACAATGCCCCTGTGAGATAGAAATAAAGGCGATACATCCACAAGCCAAGGGATGCAGGGATGTCAGCAACAATCCTGGTAGGAAAGAGGTACGGAACAGATTCCCCTCCAGAAGAAACCAGCCCTGCTGACACCCTGGCCTTGGGTCTCCGCACTCCAGAGCTATGAGAGAATGCACTGCCACTGTTTCTGTGTCCCTTGGTTTGTAGTACCCTGGGACGCCTTGCAGCCACTGGAAACCTCAGGCCTTCCCATGCTCACAGCGCTAGGAGAGATGGAGTGGAGATGGCAGCCTGGTCTGCAGGTGGCCCAGACGCTCTCCTCCTCCTCCCCTGCAGCAGGATTCCTACAAAGTCAGTGTGCGGTGTGCATGGGCAGGCTCTTGGGCCTGCTGTGTTTACCTACTAAGTGATATGCAACAAGGTGTTTTTGTTAACTTAAAAGTCTCAGTAAATTGTAAATGGAAGAGCATTTCTTTAACTTTCACAAACAAGACACAGTGCTCCTTTGAGGCTGAACGGAGGAAGGCTATAGTAAGAGATGGCTGTAGTGGCCTCAAAGAGGGGGGTCCAAAAGGAAATGATTTCTCAAACCAAAGCTCCATCCAGAGAAGAAAGCTCAGCTGGATATTTCCAAGTGGGGGCTCCTTGAAACACTGCCTCAGAAGGGCAGTTAACTCTCCGGGTGGTGGAAGACTGCACTCTCAGGAGCCTAACCTTGGGAACCTCTATAAGCCACCAGCCGCCTAAGGCCTGAAACCTCTTGGCACAAGTATGGGGACATCTGGGGGAGGGGGGAATCAGGGGTCTTCATCTTCCTCTTGTCCTCGTGTGGCTGCTCTCCTCAAGCATCAGTGCATCCCAGCCTGGAAGTCTGGCCCAGCCTCTGAACTCCTCAGAGGACACCATGAGCTCCCACATAGAGCCAGGGCACAGGTCTGCCCGGCCTGACCAGAGCCAAGCTCCCCCAGGTCCAGAGGAGCCCTCCTTCCCATAGGGTGAGCGGGGAGGATGTTCCCAAGAAGGGGAGGAGGGACGGGATCTCTGCGGCTCTGTTCCACCTTGACATTGGGTGAGGTGCCCCTTCTTCACTCCAAGAAAATTAAAATGTCCTTTATATTCATAACAGCAGCAATAATCTGCCTTAGGTTTTAAAACCAAGGCAGAATACAGTTAATTCAGTGTTCTTGTCAGATGCTAATCTGACTCACTGATAATGAAGAAAGTAGAAGGGAATCAGAGGGGAAAACCAGGTTGGTCTATATTGTCAGAGGATTTGCAAGGAAAAGGGGGGCTTTAAATTAAAATTAAATACTAGGGGTGGAAAAATCAAATGCAGAAAGACTGGCCTGAAAGCAATACAGAATTGATGTAAAGAGCAAGAGAGAAAGGGGGAGGGAATGACAGCTGGATGAGTTTGGGGGGAAGCACTGAAAGAAACAATAGTGATGCTGTGGAGTACATTATTAACCGAAATCAACTCACAGTTTCCCTTCTGAATTAATTCAGGGGCAGCGTGCAGGGTGGGGGCACAGCTACCAGGGATAAGGGTGAGTTTTCTAAGAGGATTCAGTTTTAATGCTTGAGTTTAGACTCTGCTGGGTAGGGAAGAAGGTTGGGAAACCATTATGAAAAGAATGAAAGAAAGCAGACCTTGGCTGCTGACCCCAGACATTTGGGAGTCTGACTCCCCATTTCTTGAGCTAAAAGAATTTCTTTTAAAGCATAGTCTTGTTTTTTATCTTTTTCTTCTCACACATCAAACGAGCCATCCAAGATAACGGTCTTTCCTGACAGTCTCAGTTTGCACGTTGCGTGGCCCCCTGCATCATCTGCACAAGGGTCTTCATGTTCCTCAGTTTTGACTTAGCTCAAGCTCTTTGAAATGCAGGAAGATCCCCAAGGTGGGACCCTGGTATATCACAATATTCCTTCCAAGTTCAATAAAAATCCATCCAGCTATTCTGACATAATGTAAGGGAGAGAAATGATTAATGCTATTTACATGTGCAAAACCTGGCCCATTGTCAAAAGATCCCAATGGTATGAAAGTGGTTGCTTCCAGTTATTGCCCTTCTGCCAGTGGCCCTTGGCCTTCCACCCAGGGAACATACACTCCCCCTTTCAGATGACAGCCATGCCAGTGGGAGACACCAGCTGTGTTGGGCCAGCGTGATAGCTCAGTGGACTAAGTGCCTGCTTAGGCTAGCAGAGAAACAAGATTCAATCCCTGACAACACATGCCACACTGGCCCTTGTTCACAGGTGCACTGAGCCAGAGATCAGGTCTGGGTGGGCGTGGTGGCACTTATCTGTGATCCCAACACCAGAGAAGCTGAAAACAGTAGGATCACTACAAGCCCAAGCTGCATAGTGAGACCCTATACAAAACATGAGAGAGAGAGAGAGAAACAGAGAGAGAAAGAAGAAAGGAAAGAAAGAAAGAGAGAAAGAAAGAAAGAAAGAAAGAAAGAAAGAAAGAAAGAACGAAAGAAAGAAAGAAAGAAAGAAAGAAAGAAAGAAAGAAAGAAAGAAAGAAAGAAAGAAAGAAAAGAGAGAAAGATGCCAGCTGTGTCACCTCATAGGATTCTACAAGTTAAATAGAATTGGATCCTGTGGCTTTTCTGCATATAGGTCAAACATCCATAATCTGAAAATTTGGAAGCTGAAACTTTCAAAAATCTGGTACTTTCAGGCCACAAACACAATGCTACAAGTAGAAAATTCCACACCTGATCTCATGTAACAAGTTGTAGAAAAACAAAGGAATACAAAACTTATTGTGTAAAATTACCTTTAAGCCATTTGTATAAATCATATAGGAAACATAAATAAATTCTGTGTTTAAACTTAAGTCTCTTCTCCAAGATATATCACTATGTGCAGGCAAATACGCTAAAATCTAAAACACTACCTTTCCAAGCATTTTGATTAAAAAAAAAAAAAAACACTCAAATTACTAGTGTATTTTCCAGATCTATGGTCAGGCATAGTTTGTTTGTGTCCTTTTTAAAGTATGGTCATTATCCATTTTGTATCTGTATATACAAAATAGTTAAAAATAGATATAGCTGATTTCTCTTAATTCAATGAGAAAAATTTTTACTAGTAGGGTTTGGACAGGATATCATGTCTGCATCTTGTACTATGAATAACCACTATGAAGACAACATGAAATGTATTAATTATTGAAACTACCCTACTAATCAGTTTTAAAACTATCTCATTTCTATTTGTTTCTCAATAAAATTAATTTTTTTAAAAATTGGTATATTCTAACAAAACTCAATATATCATTATGAACTGATACATTGACCATCCTTACTGATTTCTTTCAGTTCATCCTCTATATTTATTACAAAGCATGTACCATGTTAAGCAGCCTTTTAATGGCTCCCCACTGCCTGTAAGAAAAATATTCTCACTTGTTTGCACTCCCTGAAACTCCAGCATATCTCTGACGGTTCCAGCAACCTTTTAATTAGGCTCTTCCTGCTCAGTAATCTATTTTCATAATACTGCATACTTTCCCCAGATTTTCATTCATTGAGGAATCCCCAGGGTACTTGGGCCAAAATCCAAAGTCCCCCTACATCACACAAGATCCTGCTCGATCTGGCTTCTGCCACCTCTTCAAGATCTCCCCCATCACCCCTCCAATCCACACTGCTGGGTCAGCCCTTCTTTTAAAACCCCACAGCGGCCAAGCTCTTTCCTGCCACATGCTCCTGTTCCCTTTGCCTGGAACGCCCTCCCTCACTCTTCTTTGGGCCACCTCTGCTCAGTGTGCACTGGTCAGCTGGGGTGCAGCCTCCTGAAAGTGGACAGCTCTCACCACTGGGTGCCAAGTGGTGTGCTTCTTGCCCATTGCCACGGTAAATTCTGGCACCATGCTTAAATATAAACCTGTTATAGATTTACAACTTGGGGATTGGCTTTTTACTTTGCCTGCTTGTTGACTGCCTAACCTACTGGCTAGAATTCAACTTCTGCATGAACAGAATCCAGTGTCTCCTCTCATACTGTATTCACAGACAATGTCCAAAAAATATTGGTTGGATGGATGAAGTCTCAAACACCAAGGACCCTACCTATCATGTTCCTTTCATGCCTACTCATTGTCTAAGATCCAGGTCAAGAATCTAATATGACATCATTTTCGAATTCAGGCAGCAAAGGTTACCAACCTCACCTACCACTGTCCATATAGGGAATAATGAAAGGGTACCCGCTGAGTGCCAAACACGATGACAGGCACTGGAAACACCAGGACAGATCCACGCATGTCCTTGGCTGCAAGGATTCCACAGCAAGAAGAAGGGATATTGAATCACACTCCTCAGGATTTGCCCCTGCCTTAGGCTGCCTTAGGCCTCCGTGGTCTCTGATATTTACATCCACACAAAAGATCTCTCACTCAAAGTGCCCACCCTGGATAAAAATTATTATTAGAAGCCACCTGCCACATGGGTTAATACAGCACCAGATTTCTCCTTTATGGCCAACCTCACTTCAACCACAACTGATGGCCCATCTGACCTTCCAGAAATGCTGAAATGAAAGGCAATAAATCCCCACTCACTGCCTCCCCCGGCGTGGCTCACTGCCATCTCACAGCCATCCGCTGCCATCGCCAGCCTTCACACTTCAGAAGAGCCGCAGATGATGCTGGACTTCAGGTAGGTCCTGCTAACAAACTACACGTAGGGCGGCATTTTTCAATCACGGGATATTCCCCCTAATTATGAAATTGTGGATATAATATGTCTGGGAGCAAACAAGACCAGTCTTCCCAGAAATTGGAATGTTGTGAACACATATGCACACATGCACCTGCAAATGCACAAGCACAGCAGGAACGCCATAGCCCGTCCTGGAAGTGTCCCGGACCTGTCTCTGTCAGTAGGCCTGAGACAGCCACCATCTTTCCCACAAGACCAGCCATGATCTCTACCAAGCATGGGCAAAATTGGTACTCAGTCGTATTTCCTTTGTGTCATGTTCTTCCTCCCATCCAGTGTCATCCATGCACCTTTAGCCAGGAAACAAAAATGGAGGCCACAAGGCAGCTCTGCCTGCTAGGAGGCTGAATAGAAGGACCTGTGAGCAGTGAACCACTGCTCCTTCTGTTCTCTGTTGTTCCAAGAGCACTGGCTCTGAGCATGTGCCAGAGGTAGGACTGCAGTTCAGTGTTCATTTGACCCAGCACTCTTTCTCCTAAGTCACACAAAAATAAAATATCCCGGGCAGAGCCTGGCCTCTTCCTCTTGGCATACTGCCAGGCATAAGGACTCCATAGGAATATTTTTTTTCTAATGTTTCTCCTTCCTGCCCCAGATTCATTTGCCAGTTGACCATGCTCATTCACCTTACTCAGGAGTCACCACTTGACTTTGAGCAATGAGCAAGGAGAAATGGAGACCATGGCGGTTGCCTACCTGGGACCATGGGGACAGCGGGAAGTGTGACAGGAAAAGTGTCTCATTCCCAGGGTCTGAACATTGCTGGCAAAATCCACAACCACAAAAACTGACAGAAGAGTTCCTCAAAAGAACTGGCAGCATCTTTGCCAAGAGAAACAGGACAAATGCATGAGATGTCCACATGCAAACACAGACTATTTTTGTCTTTTGGATTGTTTTTGTAAAAAGTAGACTCAGAATTCACTATAGAAGTTTTATATTCTAGGCTCAGAAAACAAGGAATAAAGAAGCCAAATTGGTTTTTGTTTTGTTTTGGTTTTTATTAATTTTTATTGAGAAACAAATAGCAATGACACAGTTTCAAAACTGATTAATAGGACAGTTTCAATAATCAATACATTGCACATTGTTATCTTCATAGTGGTTATTCATAGTACAAGAGGCAGACTTTCTGTCATGTTCTTCCTCCCTGTCCAAACACTGTTAGTACGAATCTTTCTTCTCATTGAATTAAGAGAAAGTAGCTGCATATCTATCCTAACTCTATTGTACATACAGATACAAAAATGGTCCTTCATTTGTATCCTCCCTTTTTTTTGTTTAGTTTTGTCAGAGATGGGTATTCTTATACAATGGAGTATTACTCAGCTATAAAGAATGATAAACTAGATGCCTTTATATTTAAGTGGATGTCACTTGAAGATATACGCATAAGTGAAATAAACGAGGCACACATGTGCAAATATTGTATAGTCTTCCTAGAATAAGAAGTCAAAAGAAGAGATAAAAAGAAGCCAAAATTTTTGAACCTCTTTTCCAAACTCATAATCCTCAGCTAGATTTTTCCTAAGAAAGTCTGCTGTTAGAGTGAGCAGGAGGCTGTCTGGTTAATAAGAAAGTTGAGTGTTTCTCCATTTGACTATGTTCTGTAGGGACATTTGGGTCCACAAGTAGGGTTAGCTTAAGGAACAGGCCATTTTAAGAGGTAGAAAGAAGGGGGCCTTTGCATCTTAGAAAGCAGCTGAGCAGCAACCTGTGGTTCAGAGGCCTGCTTCTGTGTAACCACACCAAGGTGACTGTGGTTCTGACGCCTGGCTAGGAGGCAACACAGGCCCTGCTGGTGCAGGTTGCATGCTACCCCAAAGTCTCTGTTAGTCCACAAGTCCAAACCCCTAGCAACAAGCCCAATATCCAGTCAATCCAGGGCCAACCCTAAGGGGCTAGAGGCAGGACCTCTATAATATAGAGCAGGACCACAGCTCCAGATTTGAAGGTGCCCCAGCTCTGGAGGGCTCCAAAATGGCTATTTACCACTTCCTCTTGCAGTAGCTATGGCAAAATTGTTTCTACTTTGCAGTTGTGTTCTCTGACTCCTTTTCCTGTTTGAGAGAGAGAGAGAGAGAGAGAGAGAGAGAGAGAGAGAGAGAGAGAGAGAGAGAGAGAGAGAGAGAGAGAAACTGGCTAGGGTGAGTCTGGGGAGCCCTAGACCTCAAATGCACAAGACATAACAGTTCCTTGGGAATAGCCTTTTTCAAATAGGAGCCTTGAGGGACAGGAATGGTAAAGAACAGGGTCCAAAGACAACATTACCTCCAAACCCTTGACACCTTATGCTGTCACCTGACTATATGCAGTCACCTCCCTTCCTCCTAAACAGGCAGGAGGTACAGTCCTATGAGGTTAACATGTGTTCACACCTGGGAGGTAAACCCAGAAAGACACTGGACATATCACATTAGCCCTGGGCAAGCCAAACTCATGATAATGATGATGACAATGAGCAGCAGTGACAAGGACCCCAGGGGCCAGTATATGTTCTATCACACACAGGCAAATTCCTTCACACCTGTGATCCTTAGTGTACCCTCTGTAAAATGGGAATAGTACTGTGCCTACCCCAAACAGCCATTTGAGGATAAAATGAGATAATGTCTTTTTTAAAATGTTGAAGTAACACTGATACCAAAGCTAGAAAAAGACCTAACCAAAAAATAAAACTGCAAGCCGATCTCCTGAATGAACATAGACACAAAAATCCTCAGTAAGATACTAGCAAATAGAATGCAGCAAATCATCCAAATTCCATAACATGACCAAGTAGGATTTATCCCAAGGATGCAGGGATGGTTCAACAAACACAAAGCTATCAATGTAGCACATCATATCAGCAGAGCCAAAGACAAAAATCACAAGGTCATTGCAATGAACGTAGAAAAATCATTTGACAGAGTCCAACACCCATTTAGGTGAAAAAACACCTATGTAGTGCTCACTTTGGCAGCACATATAATAAAATTGGAACAATACAGAGAAGATCAGCATGGCCCCCTCACAAGGATGACACGCAAATTCATGAAGCGTTCCACATTTTTCTCATAACAAGCTAAGGTGATAGCTGCACCAAAGCTCTACAGCATAGGTCAAAGGTCAGTGCTATACAAAATGACAAAGACAAGGGGAAAAACGCAATCCCAGACCTCGAGTCCACCAGTAAGGGCAGAGGACACTAGTTCAGCTGTAATGACTGAATTAACAAATACACCAGCAAAGGAACAACAGCAGAAAGGTATAGAGGAACTCAGATGAGAATTATTTCCCCAAATTAAAAAAGAAATATCTGAATACATAGTACCTGAAATAAAGAATCAATTCCAGAAACATTGGGTGGAAAAATTATGCCCACCCAGAACAAGTGAAGAAAACTCTATTTGAGCTGAAATATATGAATTAACAGCATCTGAAGCAAAGACAAAACAGCAGAAAGGTCATGAGGAACTCAAACCAGAAGTAATTTCTGAAATCAAAAAAGAATTCTTTGAAAAAAAAGAATTCTTTGAAATCATAGCATCTGAAATACAGGAACAAGTCTGGAAATATACAGAGGAAACCCAACTTGGAAGAAACACTGCAGAAAAACAATTAATAACTACCTTTAAAGAAGACATGGATTAAAAAATTGAGGAGATCAGAAATATGATGGATTCCTTGAATGAGCAATGCAGAAAAGAAATAGAACACATGAAATAGAGTCAAAGAGATATAGAAGAAATAAAAATATCAATCACAAGTCTACAAAACTGTTTGAGTGAAAGCAAAGACAGAGTTTCATATCTTGAAGATGCCAGGGCAGCTAGTGAAAAGGTGAGAAAGGATCTCTTAAAAACAACAAGAATGCAGGAAAAAATAATCCATCACCTGCAAGATGACCCCAGGATGAACAATGTGAGAATAATTGGTACCAACACGAATGAGGGAGTCAATACAAATGACATAAAAAGAATTTGGAGAGAAGTAATCGCAGAAAACTTCTCAAATGTGAGGAAACAATCCAACATTAAGGTCACCAAAGCATACAGAACACCAAATA
>PVKA01050784.1:0-12543 GCA_004027165.1 Ctenomys sociabilis
TACATGCAACCATAACATATATATATATATATATGCATACAAAACATTTATATACACACAGAAAATATGTACATATGACATGGAAAATCATTATTATAATATGCATTCACTATATCCAACATAGAAATTCATGAGAAGAAAAATTAGAAAATGTTATATGTCTAGCAGAGAGAAAGAGAGGGCATAAAGAAAGAAATGAATATGTTTGCGGAATAATTTCCATTCTCACACCAATAATTGTGAAGGTTTCCCAAATTCAGACATAGACTGATATGAAAATTTAAGTATTGACTAGAAATTAGTTTATATCTCTTGCTCTTGAAACTAACACCCTCTATATTATTCTATTTTAATTAATTAATTTAGTGCAGTTCTTACTATGCAGCTTGGACACTAGGAATCCTCCTGTCTCAGGCTCCCCAGTGCTGGGATTACAGGTGTGTGCCACGATGCCATTCAGCATGGCTGGCCCGGCATGGCATGTGGTGCCAGGGAGGGAGCCTGAGTCATTGCATTTGCCAGGCAGGTGCTTAGACCACTGGGTTTTCTGCCCAGCCCCAACATTAAAAATTTTTAACATAAAATATTACATAGAATTCAGGTTTTAGCACAGTATGAGAAATTTGAAGTACACAAGGTACCACATTGGGAAAATGTTACAAAAGTTACTTATGGTATTTGAGATGATTTGCCATTTCAGAAAAAAAAAAAAAAAGAATCAACTATGTAAAATCAAATTGAAATTGAACATTGAGGAATGAAAACTTGCAAAGCTTCCTAGCAAGGTTAGATGAAATATGAATAGTAAATATCCCTTATACTTCAGCTTGTTGATATCAGAAACTGTATGGAGACTTGATCAAGTAGAAACGTTGATCTGCATGTGTTTGCTTTGGAGTAGGGACGTTACATGATATTGGTCTATTTTTTAGCTTAAGACCTCTGTCCTCTGGCTGTGGTCAACTAGAATGATTGGTATGCATATAATGTTGAATCAATATAGGAAGTATTTAATGTCTGAGCTTGAGTTTAAAGGACACAGAAGTCCTATCTATCTACTTTTGATTACTGTCATAGGACAACAAATTTCTAGAAAAGATAATTTGAACCACTGAGTATGTCACAACTAATTTTTTAAAATAAAAAACATATCCACATGTTGTACATTTATTGACTGTTAGAAAAAATGAAATACAAGAATTACATTAAAGGCAATAATAAATATTCTATTTAATCATTTACCAATATACTTTGCAGTTGCTTGGTTCACAGGTATCAGTGTATATAGATAGTCGGGTTAAGAATCCTACCATTTAACTGCTACTTTCAAAAACCTGCTCATGTTTCTTGGGATCTTCCCATGTCCATCTTGTGGGTATAAATGTATGGCTTTATCCTTGTGCTATTTCCAAGCTTTTCTTCGTACCTTCTCATCATTGTCCTATCCTCAAGTTCTCACTTTCTTTTAGTTGTATTATATCTTTCTATTTGTATTTCTTCTTTTGATTTCTTACACTGGAGAGACTATACAATATTTGCACATGTGAGTCTGCTTTATGTCATTTATGAGTATATCTTAAATGAGTGGCATCCATTTAAATATAAATGCTTCAAGTCCATTATTCTTTAGAGCTGAGTAATACATCATTGTATAAAAATACATCATTTTCAACCATTCCTCATGTGATGGGCTTCTTGGTTTTTTCCAAGATTTGGCTATCACAAATTGTGCTGCTATAATTATAGATACACATATATCCCTATGATATAAGGTTTTCAGTTCCTCTGGGAAAATTCCCAGTAGGGGGATAGCTGGCTTGAATGGGATTTCCAGTCCTATTTTCTTAAGGAGTCTCCATACTGATCTCCACAATGGTTGTAGCAGTCTACATTCTCACCAGCAGTGGAGAAGTGTTCCCTTTTCCCCACATCCTCTCCAACATTTGTTGTTGGTTGACTTCTTTATGATAGCCATTCTTTCTGGAGTGAGATGGTACCTCAGCATTGTTTTAACTTGTATTCATGGATGGCTAGTGATGTGGAGCATATTTTCATATATTTATTCACTTCTTTACTTTCATCCTTTGAGAAATGTTTATGCATCTCGGATGGCCATTTCTGACATGAGTCTTTAATTTGAAAGTTCTACCGTATTTTAATTCTTTATGCATTCTGGAGAACAGACCTTTCTCTGAGAGTTTACTAGTCAAGATACATTCAGAATTTGTAGGTTGTTTTTGCACTTTGTTGATAAATTATTTTGACATGCAAAAACTTCTCAATAAGAGATTATCCCAATTGTTAATTCTTTTAACATTTTCCCATGCAAATACATGTTTGTTCATGAACTCTTTGCCTACCCCTATGTCATCAAGAGTTCCTCCAACTTTCTCTTCCAGGAGATTGAGTGTTTCTGTTTTAATGTTTAGATCTTTAACCCATTTTGCCCATAGTTTAGTGCATGGTGATAGACCTGGGTCAAGTTTCAGCCTTCATCATGTAGAGAGCCAGCTTTTCCAGCACCATTTATTAAAGAGGCTATCTTTCTTCCTGTAAGCTTATCTGGCCCCTTTGTAGAAGAACAGGTGGCTGAGTGTGTTTGTAGAGACCTCCATATCTTCTAATCTATTCCATTGATCTTCAGGTCTATTTTGTTGCCAATACTGTGTTGATTTTATGACAGTGGCTTTGTAGTATAATTTCAAGTCAGGAATTGTGATGCCTCCTACCTTGTCTTTGTTGACAAGGATTTCCTTTGCTATTCTAGGTTTTTTGTGGTTCCTAAAATAAATTTAAGAAATGATTTCGCTAGGTCTGGGGGGAATGTTGGTGACAGTTTGAAAGGGATTGCATTAAAACTGTATAACAATTTTGGGAGTATGGCCATCTTCATCTTGTTGATTCTTCCTTTGCAGGAGCAAGTAATATCTTTCCATTTTCTGAAATCCTCTAAAATCTCTTTTCTTAGGATACTGTAATTTTCCATGAAAAGATCTTTGACTTCTTTGGTTAAGTGATTTCCAAGATATTTCATTTTCCGCTGTGCTATTGTAAGAGGTATTGTTTCTATGGTTTCCTTCTCAGTGTGTTTGTTATCTGTGTAGAGGAATGGTATTGACTTTTGGGTATTGACGTTGTGTTCTGCTATGCTACTGAATTTGTGTATCAATTGTAGCTGCTTCTTGGTTAAGTTTTTTGGGTCTTCTAAGTAAAGCATCGGGTCAACTGCAAATAGTGATAATTTAACTTTTTCTTTACCCATTCTTATTTCTTTTATTTCTCCCATTTGTCTCATGGCTATAGTTAATTTTTCCAAAACAATATTGAATAGAGCAGTGGTAGAGCATATCCTTGTCTTGTACCTGATCTAAGAGTGAAAGATTTCAGTTTTTCCCCATTTAGAATTATGTTAGCCATTGGGTTGTCATAGATGGCTTTTGCCAAATTGAAGTAGAGGCCTTCTATTCCAGTTTTCTGTAGGACTTTGAACATGAATGAGTGTTGGACTTTTTCAAATGTTTTATCTGCATCAATTTAGATGATCATGTTTTTATTACATTTCAGTATATAAATATAGTGTATTACATTTATAGATTTTCAAATGTTGAGCCATCCTTACATCCCTGGGATGACTCCTACCTGGTCATGGTGTATGATATTCTTGATGATTTGCTGTATTCTATTTGCCAGGATTTTGTTGAGTATTTTTGCATCAATGTTCATGAGGGAGATTGTCTGTAGTTCTCCTTTTTGGTTGTGTCTTACCCTTGTTTTGGAATCAGTATTATACTTACCTCCAGAAATGATTTTGGGAGGACTGTTTTCTTTTCAATTTCATTGAAGAGTTTGTGGAATGTGGAGATTATATCTTCTACAAATTTCTTGTAGAGTTCAGCTGTGAATCCATCAGGACCTGGACTTTATTTGTTGGCAGGCTTTCTATTACATGTCATGTTTCATTGGCTATTATTGGCTTGTTGAAGGCTGTTATATCTTCTTGATTCAGGTTTGGTAATTTGTACCTTTTGAGGAATCTGTCCATTTTTTTTGTCTCTTCTATTCTGTGAGTGTAAAGGTTCTCAATGTAGCTATTTATAATCTATTGAATTTCCACAGGTATGTGTTAATGACAGCTTTTTCATTCCTTATTGCTTGTATTTGAATTTTTCTTTCCTCTTTTTCATGAGGTTAGCTAGGGAATTTATTTAGTCTTTCATAGAACCAGCCTTTTGTTTCACTGATTCTTTGAACTGTTTTCATCTTAATTGAATTAATTTCTGCTAAAATCTTTATGATTTCCTTCCATCTTTGGGCTCTGGGTTAGGTTTGTTTCTTCTTTTGTAGATGTTGGAGGTGCAGCATTAGGGTGTTTATTTCTTCACAATCCATTTTCTTAATATGTCTTAATATGTCATAGCTATGATTTTCCCTCTGAGAACTGCTTTCATTGCATCCCATAAATTCTGATAATTTGTGATTTAATTTTCACTGAATTGTAGGTATTGTTGAATTTCTTCTTTAATTTCATCTGTGACCCATTTATTGCGAAGTAGGGTGTTATTTAATTTCTGTGCATTTAGCGGGTTCTTCTGGTTTATTTTGCCATTTATTTACAGATTCATTATGCTGTGGTCAGATAATATGCATGGGACAATTTCTGCTTTCTTGCATATCCTTAAGCATGACCTCTGGAATAGTTTGTGGTCTATTTTAGAAAATGAAGCGAGCCCCAGAGACCATCCCAAGACAGTGTGGTCGACTCCAGCAGCCTCCTCGATCCTGTCCACTCTGCCCAGCCCCAGAGACCGGCCTGAGACAGCGGCTGACTCCAGCAGCCTTCCTGAATCCTGCCCGGAGCTCTCCCAGTGAGTGGGAATTTGCACAACTCACCAGGCTTCCCAGATCAGAGAGTGTGTGACGAGTCTGAGGGAGAGCCATTGGCTTCTTCCCATGTGCCCTACCTGGATCACCGCCACCAAACCCTCCAAGCCAGTGACTGGCCTGAAAGCTCAGGACCCACTCACCAGCACCTCCCCAGATCCCCTGCGCTAAAGCCTGCTGAGCGAGTGGGGATTTCCCCGACTTCCTGGGCATCAAAGTTCAGTGAGTATGGAATTCCAGGCCCGCAATGCAGAAAAGATATTTCCCAGGGATTCCCTGTCCCCACTCACCCCCCATGACCCAGTGAGAGCTCCAGGATCACCACACCAGAGAAAAATTTCCCAGCCATTGCCAGTCTCAACCCATGGCCCCAGACCCAGTGTAGGTCAGCCTGGAGTGATAATTCCAAGCCTGCCACGCTAAAGGGACATCTCTCAGCGATCCCCAGTCCCATGCCACGACCCAGCCTTCTAGGGTTACGGCCTGTAGACCCGGACCCAGCACAGGATGGCTGACCCAGTACAGCCTACTCGGTGAATGAAATCATCCACTGTCCTTTTGTGAACCCAGAATACTCACAAAAGCCTAGGCCTGCGCACCTAGAGAGTGACCTGCCTCACACAGGAGGGCTGACCCCAGCAGTTTTCCGGATCCTCGCCCCAAAGTCAACCAAGACAGTGGGAATTTTCATTACTTGCTCTGCATCCCAGTTGGGTTTGTGATTGCCTGAACAGGGAACCAACAGAGGGGAACCACAGGAGCTGAAGCAAAACGGAAGTGAACACAACAGCTAGGTCCAGGATAGTCATACTGGATAATCTAAAACTTAATAGATTGGCACCCGAATCTCATAACAAGCTAAGGTTATACCTGCACCAAAGCTCTGCACCAAAGGTCAAAGGTCAGTGCTATACAAAATGACAAAGACAAGGGGAAAAGCGCATTCATAGACCTCGAGTCCACCAGTAAGGGCAGAGGACACTAGTTAAGCTGCAATGAATGAATTAACAGATACAGCAGCAAAGGAACAACAGCAGAAAGGTAAAGAGGAAATAAAACGAGAAGTAATTCCCCAAATTAAAAAAGAAATACCTGAATACATAGTATCTGAAATAAAAAAAAAATTCCAGAAACATTGGGTGGAAAAACAATGCTCACCCAGAACAAGTGCAGAGAGCACTATTCCAGCTGAAAGGTATGAATTAACAGCATTTGAAGAAAAGACACAACAGCAGAAATATCATGAGGAACTCAAAGCAGAAATAATTTCTGAAATCAAAAAAGAATTCTTTGGAAAAAAAAGAATTTTTTGAAATCATAACATCTGAAATAAAGAAACAAGGCAGGAAATATACAGAGGAAACCCAACTTGGAAGAAACACTGCAGAAAAAAATTAATAACTGCCTCTAAAGAAGACGTGGATAAAAAAATTGAGGAGATCCGAAATAGGGTGAATTCCTTGAATGAACAATACAGAAAAGAAATAGAACACATGAAACATAGTCAAAGAGATATAGAAGAACTAAAAATATCAATCACAAGTCTACAAAACCGTTTGAGTGAAAGCAAAGAAAGAGTTTCAGATCTTGCAGATGCTGGGGCAGCTAGTGAAAAAAGTGAGAAAGGATATCTTAAAAACAACAAGAATGCAGGAAAAAATAATTCATCACCTGCAAGATGATGCCAGGATGAACAATGTGAGAATAATTGGTATCAACAAGAATGAAGGAGTCAATACAAGTGACATAAAAAGAATTTGGGGAGAAATAAACGCAGAAAACTTCCCAAATATGAGGAAACAATCCAACATTCAGGTCACTGAAGCACACAGAACACCAAATAACTTCAACCCAAGTAGAAACACACTGAGACATATAATAGTTAAGATCCCAGAAATTCAACACAATAATATACTGAAGCTGCTAGAGAGAAGCAGTGCTCACATTCAAAATAAAACCCATCAGAATTACAGTTGACTTCTCTACACAAACAATGAAGGCAAGGAGATCATAGAGCAGAGTTCTTCAAGTCCTACACTAAAACAAATTCCATCCCAGACTATTATACCCTGCAAAACGCCCTTTCAAGTTTAATGGAGAAGTGAATTATTTCCACGACAAACAACTGAAGAATTTCATGATGACAAAGCCATCACTTCACAAGCTGCTGAACGATGTTCCAGAGAGAGATCACAATGACCACAACTCCATGAATGAGAATGGAAGGAACCCACTAAACGGCACAGACAATTAAACACAGGTTACAAAGGAGTAAACAATACCAGCTAAATATTATGACAAACATAAGTCAGCACATTTCAATCATAACCATCAATGTAAACGGAAGCAATTCTCCAATTAAGAGAAATAGACTGGCACAGTGGATTAGGAAACAAAATCCAACAATATGCTGTATACAAAAAATACACTTAACTCAAAAGGACATTGATAGGCTCAAAGTCAAAGAACGGAAAACAATACTACATGCCCCAGCACCTCAGAAAAAAAGCAGGAGTAGCAATTCTGTTCTCAGACAGTCTCAACTTCAAACCAAGAATGATCAATCAACACAAAGAAGGCCATTATATATTGGTCAGGGGAAATATTCAAGAGGAAGAAGTAACACTCATAAATATCTATGCACCAAACACAGGAGTACCCAACTATGTAAGACAAATCTTATTGGACAAGAAAAACCTAATATCTAAGAACACAATGTTAACAGGAGACCTTAACAGCCCTTATCTCAAAAAGATAGATCAACCAGACAAAAAGTTAGCAAGGAAGTATCAGAACTGAAGCAGAGCTTGGAACAAATGCACCTGGTGGACATATACAATTATTTTTATGTCATTTGTATTGACTCCAACCACAGCTTAATGCACATTTTTTCCAGCTGCACACGGGTCATTTTCCAAATTAGACCACATACTAGTCCACAGGTTATGCCTAAGTATATGCAAGAAAATAGAAATTATCCCATGCATATTATCTCACCACAGTGCATTGAAACTGGAAATAAATGACAAAAGAAACCAGAAAACCTTACTAAATTCGTGGAACTTAAACAACACCCTACTCAGCAATCAATGGGATGCAGAAGAAATTCAGCAATATCTACAATTCAATGAAAATTCAACTACAACTTACCAGAATTTATGGGATGCGATGAAAGCAGTTTTGAGAGGGAAAATCATAGCTATGAACTCACACATTAGGAAAACAGAATGGGAACAAATTAGCACCCTAATATTGCACATCCAACAACTAGAAAAAGAAGAGCAAATGAAACCCAGAGCGCAAAGATGCAAAGAAATCATAAAGATTAGAGGAGAAATTAATTCAATTGAGATGAAGAAAACAGTTCAAAGAATCCACAAATCAAAAAGTTGGTTCTTTGAAAGACTAAATAAAGTTGACAATCCTCTAGCCACCCTCATCAAAAAGAGGCAAGAGAAAATTCAAGTACAAGCGTTAAGTAATGAAAAGGGTGAAATCACCACAGACCCAGCAGAAATTCAGAAGATTGTCAATAGTTACTTGGAGAAGCTTTACGCTCACAGAATAGAAGACACAGAAGAAATGGACAGATTCCTCGAAAGGTTCAAATTACCAAAACTGAATCAAGAAGATATAATAACCCTCAATAAGCCAATAACAGCCAACAAAATACGAAACGTAATAAAAAGCTTACCGACAAAGAAAAGTCCAGGTCCTGATGGATTCACAGCTGAATTCTACAAGAAATTTATAGAAGATATAATCCCCACACTCCACAAACTCTTCAATGAAATTGAAAAGGAAACAATCCTCCTAAAATCATTTCTGGAGGCAAGTAAAATACTGATTCCAAAACCAGGGTAAGACACAACCAAAAAGGAGAACTACAGGTCAATCTCCTACATGAACATTTTTCTTTTCTTTCGTTTTTTTTTTTTTTTTTTTTTTTTTTTTTTTTTTTTTTTTTTTTTTTTTTTTTTTTTTTTTTTTTGTCTTTTTGAGGCAGGGTCTAACTATGCAGTTCAGGCTAGCCTTAAGCTCATTTTGTAGCTCAGGCTGGTCTTGAACTCACAACAATCCTCCTGCCTCAGCCTCCCGAGTGCTAGGATTACAGGCTTGCGCCACCACGCCTGGCTTTTTTTTTGTCTTTTTGAGACTGGGTTTCACTATGCAGTTCAGGCTGGCCTTAAGCTCACATTGTAGCTCAGGCTGGTCTCGAACTCACAACAATCCTCCTGCCTCAGCCTCCCGAGTGCTGGGATTATAGGCATGCGCCACGACACCCGGCTTCCCTCATGAACATTGATGCAAAAATACTCAACTAAATCCTGGCAAATAGAATACAGCAAATTGTCAAGAAAATCATACACCATGACCAGGTAGATTTCATCCCAGGGATGCAAGGAAGGTTCAATATTCAGAAATCTATAAATGTAATACACTATATCAATAGACTGAAATCTAAAAACCACATGATCATCTCAACTGATGCAGAGAAAGCATTTGACAAAGCCCAACACTCATTCATTTTCAAGGTACTACAGAAAATTGGAATAGATGAACTCTATCTTAACTTGATAAAAGCCATCTATGACAACCCAAAAGCTCATATAATCCTAAATGGGGAAAAACTGAAATCTTTTACTCTTAAATCAGGTACAAGACAAGGATGTCCTCTTTCACCCCTCCTATTCAATATAATCTTGGAATCCTTAGCAACAGCCTTTGGAAAAGAGGGAGAAAGAAAGGGAATTAGAAGAGGTGAAGAAGAAGTTAAATTATCACTATTGAAAGATGACATGATACTTTACTTGGAAGACCCCAAAAGTTCCAACAAGAAACTACTAGAACTGATACGGAAATTCAGTAGCATAACAGGATACAAAAGCAATATTCAAAGGTCAATAGCATTCCTCTACACAGACAACAAACTCACTGAGAAATAAGAGAAACAATACCTTTTACAATAGCACTGGGGAAAATGCAATACATTGGGGTTCACTTAACCAAGGAAGTGAAAGATCTTTTCACCGAAAATTATAACACCCTAAGAAAAAAGATTATACAGGATTTCAGGAAATGGAAAGATATTCCATGCTCCTGGATAGGAAGAACCAATGTGGTGAAGATGACCATACTCCCAAAACTGCTGTAAAGATTTAATGCAATCCCTATTAAACTGCCACCAATATACGTTCCACACAGAGAAATCATTCCTAAAATTTATTTGGAACCATGAACCACCTAGAATGGCAAATTAATATTGGTCAATAAAGACAAGGCACGAGGCATCACAATTCCTGACTTGAATTATACTACAAAGCCTCTTTGATAAAATCAACATGGGTATTGGCAACACAATAGACCTCAGGAACAGTGGAATAGATTAAAAGGTGCAAAAGCATCTATTAACACACTAAGCCATCTGATCTTCAACAGAGGGGCCAATCATACTTACTGGAAGAAGGATAGCCTCTTTAACAAATAGTGCTGGAAAACATGGCTTTCTATAGGCCGAAAACTAAAACTTGACCCAGGTCTATCACCATGCACTAAGCCAAAGTGAAAATGGATTAAAGATCTAAACATTAAAACAGAAACTCCCAATCTCCTGGAAGAGAAAGTAGGAGGAACTCTTACATAGGGGTAGGTAAACAGTTCATGAACAAACATATATTCTCATGGGAAGCACTTGAAAGAATCAACAACTGGGATGAAAACTTCTTAAGGAGTGTCTTCTGAATGTCAAAAGAAATTGTCAACAGAGTAAAAAAATAACTCACAAATTTTGAAAAAATCCTAAGTAATAAGCAGTCAGACAGAGGTCTACTGCCTAGAATATATATAAAGAACTGAGATATAACAGGACCCTCAAATTTAAAGAGTCAGTTCAGAAATGGGCATCTGAGATGAATACACACTTCTCAGAGGACGAAATTAAAGAAGCGAATAAGTATGTGAAAAAAACACTCCACATCACTAGACATCCATGAAATGCAAATAACAACAACACTGATATATCATTTCACTCCAGAAAGAATAGCTATGATAAGGAAATCAACCAACAACATGTGTTGGAGAGGACGTGGGGAAAAGGGAACACTTCTCCACTGCTGGTGGGAATGTAGACAGGTACAACCATTGTGGAGGTCAGTGTGGAGACTCCTCAAAAGAGTAGGACTGGAAATCCCATTCAACCTGGCTATCCCCCTACTGGGAACTTTCCCAGAGGATCTGAAAACATTGTATCATAGTGATATATGTATTCCTATGTTTATAGCAGCACAATTTGTGGTAGCCAAATCTTGGAAACAACCGAGATGTCCATCACATGAGGAATGGTTGAAAAAGATGTATTATTTCTACATAATGGAGTATTACTCAGCTATTAAGAATGATAAACTTGAAGCATTTATACTGAAGTGGATGCCACTTGAACGTGTACTCATAAGTGAAATAAACCAGACACACATGTGTAAATACCGTATAGTCTCCCTAGTATAAGAAGCGAAAAGCAGAAATACAAATGGAAATGTACAACAATAACTAAAAATCAATTGAGTCCGATGAGGCAAAGTGAATAGTATATGCTGCAGGATACTAATCAGCTTTTCTTCTGGATGGTTAACAACCTAAGTTCGCAGATCAAAACTCGAGAAATAGAAGAGCCACAAGGCCAGCAAACATTTTGGCCCTAGCCTTTCAAGGTCAGCAAAGACTCAGGACATAGAAGAACCTGTACTGCAACATCATGAAACTCAGTTGAGCTCCAAATTTTCTGGACAAAGAGATTATGGAGCCACAGAGGAAAGAGACCAAAGTTCTATAGTGTGCCTGGGGAGAATCACAAAAACTTTCTGTCAGGCTCTCACAGGGAGCAAACTGGTCAAGCATTGGCCATGACTCATCCACATGGATGACACAGACAAAGGATCTACAGAATAAGGTACAGGACTACAAGATAAACCCTGAGGGGAGTTCACTGACCTCATAAGAAACAAAAAGTACATGTGTTGGTATATAGGTCTTGCTCTATCTGGGTCTTAACAATACAGCAGAAAAGTATAAATATAAAGTATACACCGCGTGGCCATAATTATAACTTGAGCTGTAAATGGCTATGGTCGACAACTTCTTCGGATAGCTCAATATTGTTGTGAAATGCTGAACAGTGTTGGAATGTGTCATCAAGTTCAGGCACATAAATTGATTTAATAACAATGGAGTGCCCATCTTTGACAGGTGTAGACAAAGGAAGGGGTATAGAAAGGAAGAATCTTGATGTGTGTGCATGGATAGTATATTTGCGATAGATAACGCTGTGCTTCTACATAATTCTATGAGAGGCAAGATTTACACTAATGGTGATTGGACAGGATATTATGTCAGTTTCTTGTACTATGACAACCACTAGGAAAATAAAAAGTTATAAAGTATCAATTGGCGCCGGGCGTGGTGGTGCATGCCTGTAATCCCAGCACTCGGGAGGCTGAGGCAGGAGGATTGTTGTGAGTTCGAGACCAGCCTGAGCTACAAAGTGAGCTTAAAGCCAGCCTGAATTGCATAGCGAGACCCTGTCTCAAAAAAAAAAAAAAAAAAAAAAAAAAAAAAAAAAAAAAAAAAAAAAAAAAAAAAAAAAAAAAAAAAAAAAAAAAAAAAAAA
>PVKA01050785.1:0-12548 GCA_004027165.1 Ctenomys sociabilis
TACAAAGTGAGCACGAGGCCAGCCTGAACTGCATAATGAGACCCTGTCTCAAAAAGACAAAAAAAAAAAATACTATTGTTTACCACCCCTTCCCATTGTAGTTCCGGTGGTCTTTCATAACAGAGACTAGGAGAAAAAATTCCAGACATTCTTGACTTCTATTTCATCAGTTGGTGGGTGTTTATTGATTCGTTTATTAGAAATTGCACTGTGACACTGAGGATTCTAGAAGGTATAAGTGGTTTTGAATTGCCAGATTGTTCTGATGTTTATTGTATAATTACTAAAAGCAATCCTTATATATACATATGTATGTATATTTGTATATATACATACTATATTTTTATGTCCACATATACATAATATTTTGATATTTATAATTTGAGACACTAAAAGTACACTGCAAATATGTTTTAAGACATGTTTTTAAACTGTTTTGAGCTTAGTTGCCATTGGGGATAACAAAATTCTCAAAACCAAGTCTTGGAGTTTAAAAATGCCATACATCACTTTCTCATAGAAAAATTGGAGGTAAGCAAAATCAGAACTCAAGGTGACATTTTTAAAAGCTTCCTTTGTAAATTGTTTATGCTTCAAAATTGATAACTGTCCCTTATTACAAGCCTTTCAAAAATACACAGCAGTTTTGTGTAGCTATAAGCTACCCACTTCAAAATCCTCTTGGTTTTCTATAAACTTATAAAAGTGGTTGATCCATTGCTTAATCACCCTGCTTGCTCTCCTTGCCATTGCTGAAGGGTAATAAGGACCAGCAGTGACAACATAGTACCCTGTGCTCCTTTCAGAAAGACGGCAATAGGGAGGGTGGGAACCATAAGGATGCAGAAGTGACTGTATTTTCCACTGACCCAGCCTTGGAAATAAGGCCAGCTGTTGAGTGTAATTTAGAATCCGTAAAACACTTTTTTTACGTGATGCTCCGGATCACTATAGTTCTTCCCAACATATGTAAAATCTGTCTCTCTCTCTGTAACTGATACTTTCAAGCAATTCTTCACCACCCATCAAAGACTGTTTTCTGTCTGTAGGCAGTACATTTGGTGGTAGAAAACAATAAGCAGAAGTTCAAACTATAAACATGCGTTTTTGAGTGTTCATGCAAAATATTCAATCTGCATAGCAAGGAAATGATAGGTATTTCTGCATTGCGTTTAGAGTTAAACATCTGTCCAATATGGGTATAGCTGTAGGCCAATCCCAAGAATGCAAAATAACTGTCTCTTGGTACAGAAGTTTAAATTACCATTGCACAATTAAGTTCTATGACAGCTATATTTCACAGTTTTAACTGGTATAAAACAAAGTTTGCTAGTTGAGGCTAGTTCATTTTCCCAAGGCAAGACTGTATGTACCTCCATTAAGGCTGCGTGCCAGAAATATGCCTTAGAACTCCCAGATACCAGTTCAGTAGGTCCTTAACAATAGAATAAATGCTCACGTGACAGATATTCAGGTCATGAAAGCTCTTTAGAAACAAAGTAATAACATTTCAAGCAGTTCAAAAAGTTAGGGCCTTTAAAATCTTTTAATTTTTTTTGGCTGAGCAAATTAGCAAAAATACATTAAGGCTGCAAGTATGTATTTTGTCCTTCCCCCAAATAAAAATACACTATTTGGCTTAATCCAGGATGAAATGTTTATTGTAGAAAGGCAAAGCTGACAGTTTATCTTTACCAATACTGTCAAGCCAGCTATGTATAATGAGTGGCATTTTGGCATTTCTCCCACCTAATCATTAGCTGAGCCCATGAAAAGGGAGAGGTCATTTCAAATAGCCATTTGCTTTTCATCCTTGTTAACCCCACTACCTAGTGTTTGAGTTGCTTTACTGTAAGTAAAGTCTGAATTTTAAACGACAGAAATTTAATTGCCTTTTTTTCTGAATGTGATTTTATTGATGCTTGTTTTGACTGGGTATGTATTCAAAATAAAAATGCATCTACGCACCAAGGTTATATCCATGATTAGCTCAGACAGGAATTTGTAAGTGTCTTCAGTGATACTAATCTCATGGAAACATCCAAATGTCAGAACCACTTTTAGAGATGCTTTTCAGAAGTGCAGGCTCCCAGCCAGGTGTGGTGGTGCAGGCCTGTAATCCCAGCACTCGGGAGGCTGAGGCAGGAGGATTGTTGTGAGTTCGAGACCAGCCTGAGCTACAAAGTGAGCTTAAGGCCAGCCTGAACTGCATAGTGAGACCCTGTCTCAAAGACAAAAAAAAAAAAAAAAAAAAAAAGTGCAGGCTCCTGGGCCCATTCTCAGGCCATCCTACTCTGGAGGCCTAGTGGGCCAGCATCTTCACTCTAAATGTTCCAAGTGGTTCTCGCTATGCACCATGTACTTTGAGAAACACTGCCCCAGGTGAGGGTCTCAGTTTTAGGGTAGCTGGTTTTGGGCAACATCCCTATCAGGTTCAGTGTAATTTATAAGGGATTCTGTTCTTAATTCATCTTTCTCTACCAAGCCTTGCCCAACCATGCCAGTTAACCCATAGGAAAGGATGACTCGTGAGTAAGCTGAAAGCTGAATGAAATCAAAAAACCAAGACTTAAAGGCCAGAAATTGTAGGAGGAAGTGGATGGCAGAGGGAAAGCTGGATTCTGAGACAGGCAGGTCACACACGAGGACCAGGCTCAGTTGGAAGGGGATAAGAGTGGATACTGTAGAGGTGAAGATACTATAGCTGTCTCCTAAAAAGTGAAGACAAATCACTTGGCAACCTACTACCATTTAAGTAATACCACTTAAATGCTATTCTTACTCATGAGTTTCCAACAGTGTGACCTGACCTTGATCTTAGAACTCACTAATTTATCCTTAATAAGAGTTAGAAGAACAAGTGAGGGAAGCCACAGGAAGTGTTCAACTCTGCAGTGTTTAGGCTTCTTGATATTTCCAGCTGGTGGCTAGTTCTGAGACCCCGTCTTACCAAGCACCCACTCTTACAATGAGCACCTTGGCTTTACTGCTAGGTCCTGCAGCACTGGCCAGACTATGTTCAGTACCTGGAGCCTCAGGCTTGGAGAGAAGAGGACACTGCTGCCCTCTGGAAGGCCCTGCTGCTGCACTGTAGGTGGCCAGCAAGAGGGACTCTAGCGCCCAGTTGCCCCTGGACCAGAGCTAGCTGGAGGAGCAGTTCATGAAAGGACATGGGCCTGGGGACCAAGCCAGCAAAACCAGCAGCTGTGTGGGGCTGATGCACGTGCCCTTGGGGCTGGTCCTGAAGGGCCGTCAGATGAGACCCGTGGACCAGAACAGGACACTGGCTCAGAAAATCCTACAGGAAAAAGTAGGTGTTTTCTATGAAACTGTTTGCAGAGAAAGACAAAAGGCAAAGAAGAAAAAGCAAGAAAGGAAGAAATGAGCAAAAGAAACAATATTGCAAGAACTATGGGATTCAAGTCAAGTTCTAGGGCAGGTGTGTTTAGCATGCCTGGAATCCCCTTACTAGGCAGGCTGAGGCAGGAGGGTCCCTACCAGTTCAAGACCACCCAGGGTTAGGCCAGCCGAAACTGCTAGCAAGACCCTGTCTCAAAGAAAACCAAATAACGGACTAAACTGGGGAAAATGATTATAAGGAAAGATAAGTATGTTAAAGAATCATGTTTCAGAAATATTAGGCATTTGACACCTATCTTGTTATTGTATGTTTTAAAAATTGACATATAATTCACTTATATATACATAAAACTAAATACCTTTAAAGAGTAATTACCTGGGCCAGGGAGATAGCTCAGCAGTCTTAAGTGCCTGCTTGGCAAGCACAAGGACCCAGTGTTCAATCCCCGGGACCCCATGCCTTGCTGGCCTAGCCCTAAGCCAGCCACTGAAACTGGATGCAATGGCACACACCTGTAATCCCAGAACTGGGGGGGCTGACACCGGAGGATCACTATTAGTCCAAGCTGGGTAGTGATACCTTGTACCAAATACATAAATAAAATATTTTTTTAAAAAAAGACTAGCCAGTCTCACATCACATTCTATTAGTTAGAAATTATCTATGTGCCCTCCTTTATCACATCCTTTTCCTTCCTGACAGGCGATAACCTCAATTTAATTTTTAGTCTGATAAATAAGGATGTACTTGGCTTTGAACTTTAAAAGGACTTAGATTGCATCCAGCTTTAATGTCTAAACATTGTTGGACTCATCTGTGTTGATTAAAGACTTCACTGCTGTAATTTTTCTTGTTGAAGTACAATTGACAATTAACTTATTTTTAAATTTTTACTGATAGGTTCATTGCTATTCACATGCTGTGATGAACATTTGCATACCTCCAATCATTTTAGAATTCATCTTGGGTTGTGGAATAGAATGTCATAAAAAGAATGTAAACTTTGAAGCTCTAACCCCTTCTTGAATAAACCAGTGAGCTTGGACAAGCTTTTCTCTGAGCTTCAGATGCTGCCCCTGTAATACAGTAATTCTCGTGCCTCCTTCATGGAGCTACTGTGAGTTTAAGTTGAGTGACCTAACAGTGGGATTCTTCATTTCCATCTATCATTCTTCCTGTTCATCTCCTACGCAAGACCACAGAGGCCTTGCCTAGCTTTTATAGTGACCTGCACTTCACAACTGTTCCACATATCGATTATCATTCATGAAGTGATGCTACACTGTATTCTAGGTAGGTGCTACAATGCATTCTAGGCAGAAGTTTTGCCCTCATATGGGAGAAAAAGCCAGTTCATTATGCTAGCATGTTTAGAATATATGCTAAGACAAATTATTTTTCTAAGAGGACCTTGAAAACTCGCCGTACATCAGTTTATAAAGAAAATATCAGGTGCTATTTGGAACATGTTTAGTAATTTTTCTTCCTTTGTAGAATCTTTAACAAAAATAACTTGTTGAGGTGATAATTTATATAACAGAAAATGAACTATTTTAAATGGTAGTTCACAATATTATGCAACTACTGCATCTGTCTTTTCTTAAACAGTTCTATCATACCAAAGAAAAATCCCTTACATGATAAACAGTTTATTCCCCTCTTCTTAGCCCTGTCCCTGGGTACTACCAACAGGCTACTGGGATTATCTATTCTGAATACCCGTATAAATGAATTATATAGTATGTGACTTTTTCTGTCATGTTTTCTTCCATTTAGCATGTGTTTTTCATTTAGCGTAGCATTACAGCATGCATGCATCAGTACTGCTGTTCGTTTTTATGGCTGAATAATATGCACTGTATGAATAATATCACATTTTGGTTATCTGTGCACTCACTGATAATTTGGTCTGCTTCTATCTTCTGACTGTCATGTGTAGTGCGGCAATGTGTTCCAGCACCTGTTTGAATTCCTCTCTTCAATTCTGTGTGCAAATACCTAGGAGAGTAACTGTGGGGTTGCATGGTATTTCAGCTGAATCACTTGAGGGATTTGCAAACTTTCACAGCTGAACTACATATCACATTCACAATGGTTATACATGAGCTCTAATTTCTCAGCAATATTTGTTATTTTTCTAAAGTGATCCTAGTAGGGATGAATGGAGATTTCATTGTGTTTTTTGCTTTGCAATTCTCTTATGTTAAGTGTCATTTATGTATCATTTGGATATATCTGTAGAAATGTCTATTCAGGTCTTTTGCTCATTTTACAATTGTGCTCTTTTTTTTTTAATTTTTTATATTTGGTACAGGATCTCACTACAAAGCTCAGACTCCTACTCATTCTCCTGTTTTTGGCCTTCCCAGCACATGCATGATTTATCATACCTGGACTTCAGCAAGCCCAGGGCATTGCCAACTCAGTGTGTGGTACCAGGGATTGAACCCTTGTTTCTATGCTTGCCTGAGTAGGTGTTTAGTCCACTGAGCTATCTCACTGGCTCTTTGGGCTATTGTTTTGTTACTGATAGTTTTTTAAACATATATTGTGGACAGTAGATTCTTATCAGAGTTAGGATAAGCAGGTATTTTTCTCCCATTTTATAGATTCAGCTTTCCTTTTCTTGATAATGTCTTTTGATGCACAAACTTTTTAATTTTGAGGCAATCTAATTACTTGACATTTTCTAGGTTTTTTTTGTGTGTGTGCTTTTTGAGTCATTGTCTACAAACCCATGTTAACCCCAAAGGCATATTTTCTTCTAAGAGTTTTATAGTTTCAGTCCTTTTACTTGGGTCATTTTTATATGGTGTGAGGTAAGGATCCAGCTTCATTCTTTTGCATGTGGATTTTCAGTTGTCTCAGCACCATTTGTGGGTGGGACTGTGTATTCCTTCTCCCCACTAGATGCTTTTGGTAACTTTCCTTTTGTAGGATGATACACAATTAAAACCATTTTAGCTTAACTCTACAGAATCAGCGAGATCAAAAATGGCCAGAATGCTTCCCATGTTTCCTTGATATATCTGCCATCGAAGCAGGTTCTTCTCAAGGATCTGAGCCCATCTGAGAATGGGTAATCCCTAATTTCCACCTTTCTGCTTGTTCGTTCTCTAATTAATAATGTATTCCAGATTCTAGAGGGTGCAGTGCATTTCTCTCCATAGCTCAACCTTTGTTTCTCTGCCTCCCTTTTTCTTTTGTTCTGTATTTTTACTAGCTATATTGCTGTATAATTGATTTACAGTAACTGCAGATATTTATTTTTATTTCTTTTTCTTTCTTTTTTCTGTATTTTAGGGAAGGGTCTACAGGGTGTTCAGGGTTTCACTACTAGATCAGATTCATAGTGATCTGCCTGTTTACAGGCTCCCAAGAGCTGGGATTACAGGCACATGCCACCACACCCAGTCTCAATTACTGTCTCAGTGCGCCCCAGGGGCAAAGCTGGCACAGCAGGCCTGGGTATCGAACTCCTGGCCCCTGTTCCTGCTTGCAGGCACTTTAATCCACTGAGCTATTTGACTAGCCCTTATTTTTATTTTTTAAAGAGAATAAAAATAGTAAAACCACTGGAATTGATACAGAATTTCACTGAACAAAATTACAGGAATTCCACAATGGTTGTTATACTGCATAATGTTGTCTTTAAATTAGCTGTTTAGATTATCAGATATAATCATGCAAAATTGGTTTTAAAAAGTTGTAAGAAATTAAAAAGAAAAGAATTAAGTACTAACTGCTCCTTTCTTTTTTTTAATTTTTATTCTTTTGGTACAGGGTCTCGCTATACTGTTCAGACTCATAGTGTTTCCTGTTGCGGCCTCTCCAGCACTGGGATTACAGGCATGCACCACCACGCCCAGCTTTGGGGCCAGCACAGCCCATGGTACTGGGGATTGAACTCAGTGCCTTACATTTCTAAGGCAGGTACTTAGACAGCTGAGCTATCACCCCAGCCCAACTGCTCCTTTCAATAGATCAGCTGAAATCAGCAGTACAGCTATCCAAGCTTTCCTGTATGTATACATAAATACATCACTTTCTTTTGTCCTTTTTCTCATCCTGGTTTTTCCTTCCCTTTGAACAGATTCTTTCCCTTTTACAGTGTGTATTGTACCTTTCAGATTTTATTTACTCTTGTAGGTTCTTACGCTAGTGAGACAATACTATGTTTGCACATGTGGGTCAGATTCACTTCACTTACGAGTATGGTCTCTAGTTGCACCCATTTACCTATAAAAGTCTTGTTTATCTTTTTTATAGCTGAGTAGTACTCCATTGTGTAAAAATATATCCTTTTTTTATCCATTCCTCAGTTGATGGGCATTTGGGTTGTTTCTAGGATTTAGCTATCACAAATTACATTGCTATAAACATGAATGCATATAAATCATTGTGGTATGATATTTTCATTTCATTCGGAAAAATACTCAGAAAGGGAATAGCTGGGTTAAATGGGACTGATAATCCTAGCTTTTTTAGGAGTACCTACACTGATTTCCACAGTGGTTATAGCAGTCTACACTTCCACAGTGGAGAAAGGTTCCTTTTTCGACACAGCCCTTCCAGTATTTATTATTGGTTGACTCCCTGATTATGGCCATTCTTTCTGGGTTGAGATGGAATCTCAGTGTTTTTTTTTGTTTTTGTTTTTGTTTTTTTCTTTTTGAGACAGGGTCTTGCTATGCAGTTCAGGCTTGCTATGCAGTTTATTTGCCATTTGTATATCTTCATATGAGATGTGTATATTCATCTTAGGTGCCCATTTTTTTATTGGGTCTTTGAATTTTGGGGGTCTGATTTTTTTTAATACTTTGTATGTTCTAGATGTAAATCCTTTTTCTGAGTGACAGACAGTTGCATACATTTTTCCCCAATCTGAAGGCTTTCTTTTTATTCTGTTGGTGATTTCTTTTGACCTGCAGAAACTTTTCAAAAAAGATGAGATCCCATTTATTGATTCATAGAAGTATTTCCTATGTAGTTTGGTTTTTGTTCATGAAGTCTTTGCCTACCCCTATGACTTAAGTATTTCTACCTACTTTCTGCTCCAGTAGATTTAGTGCTTCTGTTTTAATATTTAAAATTTTGATCCATTTTGACTGTAGCTTAGTGGATGGAGATAGCCATGGATATAATTTTAGCCTTCAACATATAGAAAGCCAGTTTTTACAGCACCATTTATTAAAGAGGCTATCTTTTTTCCAGTGAACATGTTTGGCCCCTTTGTCAAAGATAAGATGGCTAAGTGTGTTTGTAGCTGTGTCTGCATCTTCTAAACTGTTCCATGGATCTTCAGGTCTGGTGTTTTTTTCCAGTACCATGCTGATTTTATCAGGGTAGCTTTGTAGTATAGTTTCAAGTCAAAGATTGGGATGTCTCCTTTATTGCCCAGGATTTCTTTTACTATTCTGCATCTCTTCTGGTTCCAAATGAATTTTAGGAATGTTTTCTCTAGATCTGTGAAGTGTACTAATGGAATCTTAATAAGGATTGCCTTGATAACAATTTTGGGAGTATGGTCATTTTATACAATGTTGGTTCTTCCTATCCAGGAGCAAAAAATATCTGAAATCCTCTTCAATCTCTTCTTTCACAGCACTGTATTTTCACTATGTAACTATTTTACTTCCTTTGTTAGATTGATTCCTAAGTATTACATTTTTTTTGGATGTTACTGTGAAATATATGGTTTCCCTAATTACTTTCTTGATGCATTCATTGTTTGTGGACAGAAATGCTGTTTATTTCTGAGTGTTGAAATTTGCTTATTACATCTACAAATCTCTTGGAGTTTTTGGAATCTTCTCTGCAGAGCATCATGTCATGTGCAAATAATGATAATTTCACGTCTTCCTTTCCAATCTTTATTCCCTTTATTTCTCTTTCTTCTCTAATTACAGGGGCTAATATTTCCAGAACTATATTCAATAGGAATGATGACAGTGGACACCCTTGTCTTGTTCCTGATTTTAAAGTGAAAGCTTTTGGGTTTTATCCATTTAGTATGATGTTGGCTGCTGTTGGTTTGTCATAGATGGCTTTTATCAGGCTGAGGTCAAGACCATAGTATTATGATTTTTTTCTAGGGTTTTTATCATGAATGAATATTGAACTTTGTCAAAAGCTTTCTCTGAATCTATTGAGATGATCAAACGATTTTTGTCTTTTGCTCTGTTGATGTGGTACATCTATTTATTTGCATATATTGAGTCATCTCTACCTTCCTGGGGTGAATCCTACTTCATCATGATGTACAATCTTTTCTCTGATTCGCTGAATTTTGTTTACTAGTATTTTATTAAAGATTTTTACATCTGTGTTCATTAGAGAGATTGGCCTATTACCTCCAGGGATGATTCGGAAGAATTTCTTCCATTTCAACTTCATTGAAGATGAGAGGAGTTAGCATTAATTCTTCTCTAAATTTATTCTGGAATTGAGCTGTGAATCCATCAGGTCCTGGGCTTTTCTTTGTTGGTAGATTTTTGATTTTCAATGTCATTTACTGGTATTGGGTTAATCAGAATTTTTGTCTTCTTTATTTAGCTTTGGTAATCCATATATACCTAGGAATCTGTCTGTTTCTTCTGTGTTTTCCATCCTATAAGAGTAAAGATTTTTGAAGTAGGTATTTGTAATCTTCTGAATTTCTATAGGGTCTATCGTGATTTCACCCCTTTTTTATGTATTTGGTACAGGGTCTTGCTGTGTAGATCGGACTCATGGTGCTTCTCCTGTCTTCAGCCTCCCCAGTGCTGGCATTATAGGCGTGTGTCACCACACTTGGTCTCACCGGCTGGCTCAGCACACCTGGGGGCAGGGCTGGTGCGGCCTGTGGTGTCTGGAATTGAACCCCAGTCCCTGTGCTTGCCTAAGCAAGCGCTTAGTCTGCTGAGCTGTCTTGCTGGCCCTGATCTCACCCTTTTCATTCATTATAAGTTCATATATTTAAATTGTACATGTTATGAATTTGTAGTTGTGAAATAATCATAGCAATCAAGATGAGAAATATTTCCACTAGTTCTTTGTAATTCATTCCTCATCCCAATGTCAGCTGCTAATCTGCTTCTATAGATTAGTTTAACATTTCTAGAACTCTGTGTAAATGGAATCCTGTATCTTGTGGGGTATGAGTGCTTTCACTCAACATAACTTGTTTTTAGAAACATTGATGTTATTGCACATATGAACAGCTTCTTACTTTTATTATTAGTTTTCCACAATGCAGATTTCCACAAGTTGTTATCCGTTTATTGGTGGATATTTAGGTTGTTTGATTACTATAAATAAAGTTGCTGCAAACATTCATGTGCAGACTTTGTGTGGGTATGTTTTCATTTCATTTGGGTGAGCATCTAGGAGATAAACAACTGGATCCTAGGATAGATGCATTTTAACTTTGTAAATTTCCACACTGTTTTCTGGAAACAAGACCAGGTCTGATGCCTGAATTTCATGCAGAGATTTTTATCTTACCAGTGTGAGGTGAAATCTGGTTGCTAAAATCTGAGTTTTTAAAAATCAATTTATTTGAGATATAACAACAAAATGCGTCTGTCTTACATTTTGACAAATACATATCCTCTCCCCCTATAAATAACACAGTAGTATAGACTATTTCCATCATCCCAATATACCTCCCATTCATCCTGGCTATCTATCTATCTATCTATCTATCTATCTATCTATCTATCTATCTATCTATCTATCTATCATCTATCTATCTATCTATCTATCTATCATCTATCTATCTATCATCTATCTATCATCTATCTATCTATCTATCATCTATCTATCTATCTATCTATCTATCTATCTATCTATCTAACTTTTTAAAAATATATTTAGTACAGGCTCTCACTATACAGTTTGGACTTTGATCCTCCTATTTTCAGCCTCCCTTGTACTTGGATTACAGGCATGCCCCACCATGCCCGGACTCAGTCACAGACTCAGCATGCCCGGGGGGTGGGGCTGGCATGGCATGTGGTGCTTGGGATAGAACCCCAGTCCCTGTGCTTGCCTAAACAGGCACTTAGTCATTGAGCTGTCTCACTGGCCCACTACTGATTAACTTGTCACTCTTGGTTAATTGTGCTTAGTCCCAAACTTCACATAAACCCAGGAGTCTGGTTTCTTTTATGCAGTATAATGTTTCTGAGAATATTCACACTGTTACGTGTGTCAGTATTTAGTGTATTCTCCTTTAATGCTGCTTAGTAACCCACTGTATGGACGTACCATATTTTATTACTCTACTCATCTGTTAACGGACACCTGGGATGTTTGCAGTTACTGACTCTTATGAATACAGCTTCTGTGACACTTGTGTAGAAATCCCTGTAAAGAGAAATATTTTCATTTCACTTGAGCAAATGTCTAGGAGTGGAATTGCTGGTTGGTAAGGTGTCTGTTTATAAGAAACTTCCAAACTTTCCCAAAGTAGTTGTATTGTCTTGCATTCCCACAAGTGACCTATGAGTGTTCATTTGCTCTACAATTCTTTGCCATAACAGGTATTTTAAATTTTATCTTTCTAGGGAATATAGCAATTGAATCTCCTAATTTTTTTTTATGCATTCATCAATAAAATGTGAAGAACTCCTAAATTATTTTAATGTGCAGCCTAGGTCGAAAACCAGTGAGCTAAATAATCAAATTATAAATATTTAAATAATGATGGAAGGGCCAGTGAGATAGCTCAGTGGACTAAACTCCTGTTTGGGCAAGTGCAGAGACCAGGGTTCAATCCCTGGCCGGCCCCACCCCCAGGCACATTGAGCCTGCTGAGACCAGTCGTAGTGGTGCACACCTGTAATCCCAGTGCTGGGGAGGCTGAAAACAGGAGGATCAGATGCAGAGTGGGACCCTGTACCAAATACATAAAAAATGACAGAAATATTTATTTATGCTTCATTTCTTCACTTACCCACTCACTTAGAAGGGGCTGAAAAACCAATACTAACTAATTCAGAGGTATTCATGAACTCTTTACCTACCCCTATGTCTTCAAGAGTTCCTCCTACTTTCTCTTCCAGGAGATTGAGTGTTTCTGTTTTAACGTTTAGATCTTTAATCCATTTTGACTTTAACTTAGTGCATGGTGATAGAGCTGGGTCAAGTTTTAGTTTTCGGCATGTAGAAAGCCATGTTTTCCAGCACCATTTGTTACAGAGGC
>PVKA01050786.1:0-12541 GCA_004027165.1 Ctenomys sociabilis
GCTGGTTGAGTCTGAGGAACTTCTTGGCACTTGTCTGGGGATAGTTCTGAGCGGTCTGATCAGACTGGAAGTTTCTTATTCCATTGGTTTTGGCTTAGGTGAAAATCCTTTTATTTTGCGACTTGGCAGAAAGGGCCTCCCCGGATATGTGTTTCAAGCTTTTTAAAGCTCTTATACAGAATAAAAAATAACATTAACCAAAAGATTCTCTTTTACAAGTGAATCTGAACACAGGAAGCTGAGAAGAGTGCTAGGGTGGTGTAGAAAGCACGTAACGTGGTTAGAGAAGTAGGCACAGCTGCTTCCAGCCCCTGACCCAGGGCTGCCCTGGCTACTAAGGGCAGCCTAGTGTGTGGCTGACTTTTTTGTCAGTGATAACTGGTTTTGAGCCTGCAGCAGCCACAAAAAAGGCATCTTGCACTGTGTCAGCCCTCCTTTGTGGACCTAGCCAGCTGCAGTCTCCCGTGTGAAGAATGAATCAGGAATGGGCATGCTCCAGCCCTGGGTAGCAGAAGGGTCAGCCCCTTGATCTGGCCAGGTTGAGGCCCAGGTCTGCGGCCCACGTGGGCATGACTTGCCCAATCAGCATGACGGGCTCTCTGCAGACCCCAGATATGGGTCAGCTGTGCAGGCGAGGGCAACGTGTCCTGGCAGCCAGGAGGGGTCTTGCTGCCTAGTCCAGCTTTCTCCTGCTTCCTCGCATACTCCCTGCAGCAACCCCGTGGGGTCTCTGGGCCTTGTCCCTCTCCCTTACCACACTGGTCTTCCTGCTCTGAGGTTCTGGTACTGAAGGGGTTCAGTGGGTGACATCACAATGAAGCCTGTAGCTTGGCTGTGCCAGGCCACGGGGGCTGCCTCTGTGTCTCCATAATCATGCCAACTTGTCACGAGGGAGCAGGTGATGCTTTCTGGAACTTCTGGGCCGGGGCACTGAGATCCAGGGGCTTCAGAGGAGCCGCCTCTGCACCAGCTATGGCCCTGATGGTCATGGTGATGGGGCTAGGTCGCCAGCTGCCCAAGTCCCCTGTTTATGCTGCCACCACTCTGACCAGCCAGGGCCTCCCTGAGCCCAGGACTCCTTCATGGTTGCCCTCCCATCTGGTAAGGGCTGTGGGACTTGTCTGCGATCGAGACTGTCACAAGGGATTCTGTGCTGGCATAGGCCTTCCGAGGATGCACGGTGGGTGGGCGTGTGTGCTCAGCCACCGCTGCATCTGGTGTCGGCCTGGACTCTGTCTCTGCAGACCCTGGCCCTGTGATCAGGCAGAAGGAGGCTCCAGGTGACCCTGAAATCAGGTGGCTCTCGGCCTGCCTGGGACCCTCTGACACACTTCCAGGGTAGCTTCCTCTGGGCAGGTGGCCTGCAGCAGCTGCCCATGGGATTTCGGTGTACCCTGGAGCAAAGCCCGGGACTCTGATGCCACCTGGTGCTCACACAGAGCCTTGGTGAGTGGGGACTAAAGTCAGAGAGACAGCTTCCCTCCTCCTTACCCTGAGAACCACAGCCCGCTCTTGGCCAGCAGCAGCCCCCATCCTGGCTTGCAGAGCCTGTTGTCTTAGGCTCTGTGGCTCATCACCAAGCCCTCAGCTGGTACTCACCGGATGGCAGGCCGGGCCCTGGGCCTGCCCCAGAGCTCTGCTCCAGGCCGCAGTGGCCTCACTGTCTGCAGATCCTTCCTCAAGGCGGTGGCCTGCTGGACCAGGCTCCTATTAATCCTGTCCCTCCCTCCCTAGATATAGGGTTAGGAAGGCAGCGCGGATCAGGCTGCAAACCATGCTGGAGTCTGTGGAGGGAGGAGAAGGAGGAGTGGCGAAGCCTCTGGTCCTGAGCACCAGTGACTTCAGGGGCACAGCAGACTCTGTCTCCAAACCCTCTGTCCTGTACCTGCACGAGGACTCTGGAGTTAGTAACAAGAAGGCACAGTGGCCCGTGTGATGTTCTTGTTCCCTCTGTACCTGTAGCGTAGGTCAATCAAAGATTAGCGATGGCACACCTGTAATCCCAGCACTTGGGAGACTGAGGCAGAAGGATCATTGCTAGGTCAAGACCAGTCTGGGCTACAAAGTGGGCTTAAGACCAGGCTGAGTGGCATAGCAAGACCCTGTCTTCTCAAAAAGACCAACAAAGCAAAACACGACACCCCCAGAACACGGGATGGTGCCATCAGAATGCTTCCTAACAGTTTCCAGGTGGATAGAAGGTAACCTCAGCTGTTGCCCCTGCTTTATGCGTATGTCACATTCTGAGAGAATGAAAGCCAAAGGTAAAACTGCTTTGGAGAACTTTCTTATTTGTTCCATTTTCCTCTGACTGATACTTCAAGCTGAGCATTTATGTGGTTTTGCTTGGTCTGGTTCTCTGAGAACCTTACACAATCCTGAGGTCATAGTGTGTCCTTGTGGACAGACTGCGCAGTTCCTTTGCAAATGTGAAAATCTAGTTTTCATTTTGACAAGGATAAGGGCACCTTCACCCTAACATTTTTTTTTGTATATGGGTTTTATTCTACTCATAGTTTTTAGAAGGCTCTACATGATGGCTTTGTTTGTGGTAACTGTGGCTCCCCAAAGGGTGTAAGCCAAGCAGCACTCACTGAACGCTGACACACAAGGGCCCCACTTCTGACGGTGTCACTGTCATTCTGTGATGCAAGCTTGCCTCCTCCTTGCTGACAGTTACGATCCTTGCCTGGTGTTCAGGCAAGAAATGCAAGGCCCGTAAAGCGGCCATAACCTGCCTGGAGCCACACAGCTGGCGCGCTGGACGCCAGCCCCTCGGCCGGGGTCCAGAGTCTCCCAGCCATCGCCGCTCCGCAGCTGGGAGCAAGATCCCATCACATAGGGTGCTTCGGCTCAGCGCCACTCGGACTGGGCTACACCTGATCTACTTGGCCTAATGCGTTCACTAGATTCTGAAACAATGATTTTAAAGGAAATTTTCAAACATGTAATGTCTAAATATATAAACTCTACTTCAAATTTTTTATGTTAAATAAGAATCTCTGAAGCCAATTGCATTAAGTGTGTACATTTATTTATTGGATTAATAATATCCCTTAGTTATTAAGGGCTAGTCAGGCCCATATATATATATATATATACACACACATAGCATACATATGTACAATATATATGTATAACACACATGTATAATATATATGTATAATATACATATTTATAATATATATGTAATATATATATATAATTTTTTTCTTTTTTGCACCAGGAATTGAACTAAGGACCTTGCACTTGCCAGGCAGGTGCTTGTGCTGCTCAGCTATATCCTTAGCCCCAAAGGTTAAATAAGTGAGACAGATGATATTATTTTAGGGCTCTATGAGGGTCAAAATCCCTCTCACAACTTTTGTGATTCTCTGTGTGCTGACCAAGAACTTCTCTAGGTGGCCTGTATGTATTTGGTTTTCAAGCAAAGGAGGAAAATCCCAAAGAAAACATGAGAATCTCGCAGGGCCTTGGGAAGCATTTTCTCGAGTGGTACATTATGTCAGTCAGAACTTCCTTATCTTTAGGTTGGCATTTGTTGAAGGGCTGTGGAGCCTGCAGCTGCAGTCTCCTTTTAAGTTAATTAGGGATGGAGCCAGGCATCGTCAGCTGTGGCCTTTTCTTGTCCTTTGGGGTGTCCCAACTTCACAGGCCTCAGCAGGACAGCGACTCACAGAGGTTCACTTACTATGAGTCGGACGCCCATCTTTGGACAAGGGCGTAAGCCTCAGGCAGACTCCCAACATAAAAGCCAATTGGTTGATGTTAAATCCTGCTCAGAATAGCTTCTTGGTGGTCTCCATCATAATATTAAAACATTTAAAGCTAAATGATTAGACTTAAAATTATGAATTCTATGTGCTTGCTCTAAAAGACTCCAATTTTCTGTTTGGTCTGGGGGAAAAGGGTGAATGGAGGAAACAGTGTATTTTCTCTTTTTTGGCAATTTCTGGATGTTTTGTGGCACTGTTCGTGGTCACTGACCCTTGAGGCCTGTGCCGCAGTGATGGCTATCTGGAAGGTGTGCATTCAGTTGTGATGTAATTGATTGGTTCTGCTGTCCATGTATAGATACTTAGGATTTCCAACTGGACCAGCCAATGGGAGGAATGTGCACTCTGAGGGAAATGATCAAGGGAAGCCACTATCAATCACCTCTGGATCATGCCATCCAGAAATGGAAGTACATTTGTGGGCATGTGGGTGAAAGAGTAGAGGAACATAGTAGATAATTCAGAATTAGATAACCACTGAGGATTTTAGTTTTGGTTTGAATATCATAAGTTAGACAGGTGGTTGTTATTTGTCCATCTATCCATCTATCCATTTATCCATCTATCCATCCACTCACCCACCTGTCTATCCATCCATCCATCCACCCACCCATCCACCCACCCATTCACCCTTCTATCCATCCTTCCATTCCTCTGCCCATCCATCCATCCATCCATCCATCCATCCATCCATCCACCCACCCACCCACCCACCCACCCATCCACCTACCCAGCTATCCAGCTGTCCATCCATCCATCCATCCATCCATCCATCCATCCATCCATTCACCCACCCATTCACCCATCCATCCATCCCTCTGTCCATCCACCCATTCATCCATCCACCCATCCATCTATCCAATAGTAAGTGAGTGCCTTTTGTATGCTAGCAGTTTAATTGTTGATGCTGTGTAGAGAAGTTTCCACTCTGGTGCATGGAGATAGGTAACAATGCATAAGATTTCAGCAGGTACTATTATGTGAAGAAAACAAAGAGAGTTAGTGGTAGGGATCAAGGGACAGTGGTCAAGAACTCATGGGAAGTCTTTGTGAGGCAGGTGGAATTCAGACCTGCAGGAGCTAGGCTAGCAAAGGCCTTGGTAAAGGCATGCCAGACAAAGAGAGTATAGATTCTGGGATGCAGGGCTCCCCTGCTCTCTCATGAGCCCATGTGGTCATGAGGGGTTGGTGGCAGGGTGAGATCCAGAAGGCAGGCAGAGATCAGACCAAGCAGGCTTTGGGACAGAAGTGTGTTTGGATTTCATCCCAAATCAAGAGGGGCTCTTTGGTGGGTTTAGATCCTTTGCTTAAAACTGAACTAATTTCCATGTTCAGAGCCTGCACTGGCTGCTGCTGGAGGACCCTCTGTGAGGGGCTGGTTTGCCAATGGCAAGACCAGCTCAGAAACTCTTCAGTCACATGATTGCTCCCTGGAAGCTACTCAATCTTGGAGTGATGCTAAAAGGCACAGTTGCTCCATGTTTAAAATTTTGGCAATGGTTGTGGGAACAGGTGCTCTGGCTAATGTTGTAGAATATAGTTGCTGACCCGTGTTCTCCCCAAGGAAGGGGCAGGTCACAGGTGCCAACCACCTTACTCTGGGACCTTCCCAGGGCAAGCACCTGTCAGGTGTGTTGGCTTCCCTCACTGACACCTGTGGGATCGCAGTTGCTCCGCACAATGCAAGTGGTTTCGGGCGAGCTGGCCTCAGTGCTCATTTACAAGCCAGGATACCTGGTTTCTTCACTGGGTGGTAAATTCAATCCCATGTGATCACAAAGAGTGAAGGGATCACTTACCAGCTCAGGAGGGGCACAGAACATTCTAAGCCTGCAAACAGATGTCAGGCAGTGGGAGTGGCGAGGCTGGCCACCCACGGACTTCCTCCTTCCTTACAAAGTGGAAGGTGAATCAAAGGCACCTTTCAGAAAGGCATAGGACTATAATTTTTGATAAATCTGTACTGAAAAACAAACAGTTTGTGAAAAACTAGTCAGCAGAAGAGTAATCTCTCTGAAAGAGGGAGGCCTAACTCCCTCAGGAAATGCACCTACCAGGAAGACGGGAGTCTGGGGTGGGGTGCGTCTTGACTGAGGGTCTCCAGGGCCTGCTCCTGCCATGGGGCAGTTGGAAATGGACCTGGGAGTCCTGATACCTAAGCCAGGTGGGGGTGGGGTAACTGTGCCTGGGCCAGAACTCCAGAGGCGACCCTGGCCTCGGTCGGGCACTCGTGGTGATTGGAGCTCCTGCCAAACTCTCCCCACAGTCGACTTGGGCTCCCCTTCCAGGCCAGGCAGGAATGTGAGCAGGCATTCTCCACGGAGGGTGGCAGTGGGGATGAGGAGTCTCACCCCTACACTCGGAGCCTTTCCCACACGCCAGGAAAAAGCAGGGTAGCCAGGAAGTCAGCGACACAGATTCAGGTTGGGCTGTGGAAGGCCAGGAGCCAGTGGCACTGCTCTCGGCCAGCGCCACCCTCCGCTGAGTTCTTGCTCAAGGCCTGGCGGCTTGGCCCTGAGGGTGCGGATGCAGCTGGGGATGAGGTCTGCAGAGCTAATTAAGCTAAAATGAGTCCTCAGAGTGAGTCCTGGTTTCCCAGGACTGGGCTCCTTAAGGAAAGATGGGCCTGGAGGGAAGAGGCATGAGACATGGGGAGAGGACGCTGCTCAGCAGCCCCGGGAGGCTCAGCCTGATGTTGGGTTCTGCTGATTTCCATTGTGTGAGCCGGGCCCTTGCTCGGGACTCTGTGACAGCAAACCAGGGCCCACCGCGCCTCCTGTGGATCTGCCCACACGTCCCCTTCCCTCATGCCATCCTCTGACCCACTCTGTCTGGTGCTCCTGTCCTGCGGCCTGTGAGGCTTGCAGGAAGGGACCACTTCCAGAGGCTATCAGGACAGCAATGACAACTGCTGCTCTCTTGGTGACCTGGACAGGTTGCCCAGCTTCCTACATGCCATGGCACATGTGGATTCCCCAGAACATCAGCCAACGTGTTCAGCCAGGGGCTTTCCTCAGGCCGTCTCTTCTCCACAGCCAGGTGCGAGCTTGCCAGGATCGTATGCCTCATCGTCCTGTCGCTGTGGTGTGGGAGGGACATCAGGCACCCCAGGTGTCTATGGGGTGTGCAATACGGGCCGATGTCAGCTCCAGGGTCAGAGAACTCCAGAATGTGCACTGGCTGTCCAGTCCCCTAGTGCAGAAAGAAAACCAAAGTGGGTATGTTTCTGTGGCCTCATAAGTGCTGGCATTAATTAGAAATTAAAAATGACATTCCTCACACTGTTTTGGATGAAGGTCAACATTTCTGTGAAATTTTGTTCTCATTACTTTCCTGTAAGGCCAAAGTCTGATCTTGAAAATTATTAGATGTTTTGTTCCAACAAACTCTCTCATTTAGAAGGTCAAGAATATTTATCTGAGCAAAGGCCGCAGGGTGGAGAGGTAGTTCTTCCTCCTGCTCCCTCTTGGCTGTGTTCATGTAAGGTTCCTTCATCTGGTGCAAAAGAGAAATGGGAGAGAAGAAACCCATATTGCTCAGTGCAGGAGGGCTATGGAAGGGACCGCAAGGCCCAGGGAGATGTGTCTTAACAGGTGCTGACTGGGGCAGGATTGGGCTCATGGGAAAATCAAAGAAGTGAGGGTCTAGCCAGCAGGAAGAAGTTGGAAGTTGTCCCAGGAGTGGTGCATCCTTGGCATAGGTCCCCACACCATGCTGACATCTGCCACGATGGCCAGCAAATGGCTGTATGGGCACAGACCCAGCGGAGCAGATTAAAGCATTGTCAACGCTTCCTGATGTATCTCTACATTGAAAAAGCTTACCTGTGTCTGCCTGTCTATCTTCCAATCATCTATTTAAATATCTACCTATTATCGTCATTTTATCATGCCTGTGTCTCTAGTTAGCATCCCATCCATCCATCTCTAGCTGAGGAACTCTCCGTGTCTGGCTCTCTAGGTCTCTCTGTGAGTGGGCCACCCTCTGTTCACCCATCACCCCTCTGCTCCCTCTCGCTGGGCCCCGGCCTATCCTGCCCTGGCTATCCTTTGTCTGTTTTATAATGTTTACCAAAAACGATGCTACTGTGGCACAGAAGCTATCCGGGCCGTGGGGGCCGCACCCCAGGCCTGGATCAGTGCTGCCCAGGCCACAGGCAGGACTAGTCCTCGGCACGAGTCACATGCCCCAGACAGGACCAGCACCTTCCACAAATCTGTTGGGTTTTGTCTTGGTTACTTTTCTGTCATTGCTCAGACAAAATGCCCAACATCCAACACTAATGAAGGAAAGGTTTATTTAGCTCACAGTTGGTGGAGGTTTCATCCCACACTCGATTGGCTCCAAGGCACAGTGACACGCGGCAGAGGGCAGCCATCATGGTGGTAGAAGGCAGCACAGGGCAAAGGGAGGAGCAGCAGCTGCAGCAGCGAGCAAGCCTCTCTCCCCTCCTCGCATCTGTCTGCAGAGTATCTGCCCCAGGACAGGCGTAGCGCTCACACCCGTAGCCCCAGCACTGGATCAAAAATTGATCACAGACTGTGGAAGCCACCCTGCGACTGCACGAGGCTTCGGGGGCACCTAGACTCAGGCCATAACAGGTTTCTATTGCATTTGTTTCTTTTATCTGCTGCTTTACAGAGAATGCATATTTTCCTACTGGATCATTTGTCTTACAAAATATTTACTCATTTATTTAATTTATTTACTAGTAGGGATCCAACCCAGAGCCTTCACACTGAGCTAATCCCCAGTCTTTTTTTTTTTTTTTTTTTTTTGGCAGAACTGGGGATTGAACTCAGGCCCTTGCACTTACTCCACTGAGCCCTCTCCCCAGTAATTTGTTAACACTTTTTAGCATGTGTGGCGGGGTCTGGCTAAGTCCCTGAGCTGCCCAGTCTGGGCTTGCATTTCCCACCAGCCTCCTGGATGCTGGGATCGCGGGTGAACTCCATAGCCGTTCGTGAAAGAAGAAGTGAAGGAAGGTGGCCGTTCCCTACCACAGGCGCCCTGCAGCAATGCTATTTTCCTATTTGTCGCTTCTTAAAATTTTGCTACAGCATTTCTCTTTTGAGGTAGGAATCTACAAACATTGGCATGCTTGGCATGGTCTGCGTTCTCCCGTGTGGTGCCAAGGATGGTGGGTGTCCAAGTTCTGGGGAAACTGAGGCCATTTATGCATTTCCCTCAGCCCTGAGATTTTGTTAACGTTAAACCATGGACTCCTCAGTAAGTTGTGTGTGTGGGCAGCTGAGGAGAGGCTTAGGCCGAGTTTTCTCAAGTGTATCCAGTGACGTATAATTATTTTACTGCACAATTTGTATCTGTCCACCAATCCAAAATGCTGCATTCATCATTTGCTAAATTTTGACATGAATTTAAGAGTCTATTTTTTCCAAGCTCTGTGTCTTCTCCATGGTAGAGTTCCCCTCTAATGTACTGGTTTGATTGTTGCAGGTCTAGTTCTTCCACATTGTCCTTTTTTTTTTATGAGCAGAATATATTTATTGAGGGAAAGAAAGGCTCCTGTCCAAGAGAGAGTCAGCAGGGGGCCCGAGAGGGCAGTTCCCCCTCACATTGCCCTTCTCTTTTAGCATTTGCTTGGCTATTCTTTGTTTGTCAATGAAATAATGCTCTGTCTAACCATAAAGAAAATAAGGAGCCTTTCCTAATTAAAAGGAGGAAGAGAAGAGAACAATAAAAGGAGTCCCCCTAATACTTGAATTTGTGAAGTTGGGGTTGCATTAAGCCTTCAGGTATTTGAGAAGGACCAACACATTTCAATGTAGAGTCTTTACTGAAGGCCATGATATTTTTGTAAAAATCATTTGAATATTTTTTAAAGGCTAGAGTTCTTTTACATGAGATAATGCAACAGTAATGGATGGTGAACTGCAACAAAAAATATGAAGTGCAGATTGATAATCTCCCTTCTCACCATAGATCTTTCTCCACCTTCCTTGACGAGAGCAGTGTGGGGAGCCCAGGGGTGCCTGGGGCAGATTTTGGTGCAGCCCCCCCAGCTCCCTGGGGACCGAGGCTTCGGTTGGTGAGAAGCGCAGTGCAGTCAGGACGCCAGCACATGAGCGGAGCCTGGGGCAGCGCAGGGTCCCTGTGACCATGGCATTCATCCCCCTGGGCACAGGACATGGGTGCAGGTACGTTGCAGGCAGAAGCAGCCTCAGCAGCCAGCACTGGCCTCATGGGTGTGTGTCTTCTTCTCTCCCTGCTGTGTACTCCAGGCCCCTTTCACTGAGAATGGAATCTGTGTTGATTCTCTCTCAAGCTTAAAGACTGTCCTCCTTCCCTCCTTCCCTCCCTCCCTGTTTCTTCCTTTCGTTCTTTCTCTCTCTGAGAAGTCTTGTTTTGTGTTACAGGCTGGCCTGTAGTTCGTAGTGATCCTCCTGCTTCAGCCTCACTAATGTTGGAATTGAAAGTATTAGCTCTCTCTGACACTTTTATGTAATGAGCACAACCAGGTAAGGTTTATTGTTCACTTTGTAAACATGAGATCACCTGTCATGCCCTGTACTTCATCCCTCAGGAAATCCTGCCAGGATAGCGGACAAGCAGCTCAGGGGCTTTGTGTTTCTGGCTGTGTGACTTTCCGTGAGAGTTGTCAGGGATCTTGAGCAGAGCGCTGGCCTCTGGACTGCAAAGCAAAGGTCTGTCCCATCCTCTGCTGGCTGCTTTGACTGACAAGCACCCTGGCACTTTTCCTGGCTCCTATGGGGCAGCCCGGGTGGACATGCCCTCTGTGTTGGAAACCTTGGGCCAGGTGGTGCCTGCCTCTGCCTCCTACAGTTGCTGTTCTCCTCTCCTGTGGGCCTGGGTGGGCAGGGTGGGGGCAAATTCCCTCTGTGGGGAGAAGCAAGACTGGCTCTTGTCCAGGCCCATGGAGCAGTGAAGGCCCAGAGCCCACAGCACCTGCTGCTCCATTCCTGCGACCCATCCTCACCAGCGCCCCATGCTCTGCAGAAAGGCTCACGGGGCTGCACACTGTCCTCAGTGCAGGCCACACCGCCACCTCCCTGGGTCTGGTCCAGGCAGCACTGTTGCTCCTTCCCGTCCTGGGGTAGGGTCTATGGGAAAGGAGAGACTTCTTTGCATGGTTCTCTCTGGTGCTGCTCGGTCCCCACACTGCCCTCTAGGGCCCTTCAGAAGGCTTTCTTGGGTGGTGTCGGGAAAGGCCAGGTCCTATTTTTCTACTAGGATGTTTACATTTTTCTTAGCTTATAAAGGCTCTCTATATAATGTGTGTAATGTATGCACCTTTTCTTTCTAGGTTTGCTGGCCTGTCCTTCTATGAGTGGCTCCTAGGTTCTTTCTGTCCTGAGCAAAGGATTGGTCAAGACAAGCACAAGTGCTGGCAATGTTGGGGGTTTACTAAAAGTAAGGAAAGAAACAGGCTCTGCAGAGTGAACCCAACCCAAGTAAAAGTAGGAACCAAAGTGCAGCTGTGCAGGAATGCTGGGGCGCAGACTTCCATGGGCGGCCACGCCCTGCTCAGGGAGAGGCGTCCTGGCAGGAGGACCTGCTGCAGTGAGCACTCTGTCCCCACAGCTGGAGGCAGCACCCTGCCACAGGGTCCCTGCTGAGCTGCTTTGCACATGTAACACAGCCCAGTCAGCCCAGAGGCACCAAGGCCTCTGAGGGTTGTGCTTGCCACACTTGCTTTCTTTGCTCTAAGCATGCCTCTAGAAATTTTGTGTTGATGGAGGTGGGACAGCGGCCAGTGTCGAGAAGAGGCTGGATGGCTGGGTACAGCATGCTGCGAGATGTGCTGCTGGGAGTGGAAGCCTGCTGCCCCTGCCCAACCTGCATGCTGCACTCAGTGACCACTCCTGTAATGGACACAGGCCCAGGGCTGCTGCTTACCAGGTGAGGAGTCGGTGCTAGGTCACAAGCCCTTCCTGCTATCTGTAACCAAACATTCTCGTGTTTGCAAGAATCCCCCAGCCAGGACTGCTGCCCCTCACTGCTCATACTTTATTCAGTACTCTTAGTAGCAGGGCGATTGGTATTTCACCATGCTGTAGCACTGCAGCAGGCCAGTGACACAACTGGGAGAGAAAGACTGAACTCTCCTAAGCTTCACATTCTGGCCTTCCCAAAATGGTGGCCCTTCAGATCCATGGACAAGCAGGTGCTGTCCTGGCCCAGGAGAGCAGGCAGGGAGCTTGGTGTGGGTCAGTAGTTAGGGTGCCTGGCATAGAATAGTGGGGTCCCCAGCACAGACCAGCAGGAGGTAATAGGCATAGACTCTTTGCCCTGTCAGAGTTCTGTGTGCAAGGTCAGCATGGTCCTTGCTACCTTCTCCTTATAGCACTCTTCAAACTTCTCATTCATAGCCACAGTAAAATGGTTCTTCCAGTCTATGGGCATTCCTGGAGGACCACACAGAAGTTAAAGAACAGATACTCAGCTCTTTCCACATACCTTCCCACCTGGTAGGTCTCTCAGCTCCACTCCATCTTTCTTTTCACTTATGGGTGGCATCTAGGCTACTCCACCTGGCCTTCTCAACACGGATGGTAACTAAGCCCTACTCTGTGTGACCTTCTCAACACGGATGGTAACCAAGCCCTACTCTGTGTGACCTTCTCAACACGGATGGAAACTAAGCCCTACTCTGTGTGACCTTCTCAACACGCATGGTAACCAAGCCCTACTCTGTGTGACCTTCTCAACATGGATGGTAACCGAGCCCTACTCTGTGACCTTCTCAACACGGATGGTAACCAAGCCCTACTCTGTGTGACCTT
>PVKA01050787.1:0-12542 GCA_004027165.1 Ctenomys sociabilis
CATCGGCAGTGTATTGCTCAAGAGTCAAATATTCATGAACTTCATGTATGTGGCTCTGCATCTGTAGAAGAAATGGTTTCTTCATAAGTACCACTCTCTGAGTCTTCCACTTCAGAATCCTCAGCAAGTTCCTCTCCAAAATCAAATTCCTGGCTGTCCGATGATTCAGAGTTATCCAGAGGTTCACCAGACAGTCTCTTTCAAGAAAAAAAAAAAATCCAACAATTTATTATAAAGACTTAAACTCAAATCCACTGTCGGTATGCTGACGTAACTGACCCTCACTATTGTATTGAGTTTTTTTATACTGCCCCTGAAAAAAGTTCACTTAACAGTATATGCTTTATCAACATTAAAGTCTTCTACCATGCTAGACTAGGTCAGCAAAATCAATGTTTAACAATGTGCCAATTTTTTAAACTACTTGTTCTGAAAGTCCAAACAGGGAGCAGGAGAGGGGGAGAGACAGTCCCACTGGTAGTACAGGCTGGCTTGAACATTATGCAGCCCAGGCAGGCCTCAACCATGCAGCAGTCCTCCTGCCTCAACTACCCGAGAGCTGAGATTACAGGCATGCAGTATCATTCTCACTCAAAGCACAACCGTGACTGGTACTTCTCTAATGAGCTGAAATGGTGAAACAAATGTTCTAAATTTCCTATCAGCTACAAAGCAATACAGTACAGTGGTAACTCTATAATCCTCTCTGTAATTCTGGTTGCAAACTGGACTAGATTAAGAATTGAATCAAATTTCTCCATCAGGGCAACACTGAACCCAATCATTTGAATTTCTTTTTTAGATAGAGCCTCACTGTGTAGTTCAAGCTGGCCTTGAACTCCTAGGATCCTCTTGCCTCAGTCTCCTAAGTACTGGGATGATAGGTGTATTCTACCATGCTCAGCCTAATCACTGAAATTTGATTCAGTTCTTGTCCAACTTAGTTTGTAACCAGAATCTTGCAAAGATTCAAGTTTGTGAGCTGGGGTACCACAGCACTTTTAAGGCAGGTAAGAGGATTACTATAGTACTGTTTTGAAAACTCAAAACAGTAATTGTCACAGCTCTTAAAATGTTAAGGCTGCAATTCATCAGAGAAGTTTTGATTCGAAAAACTTTGCATCAGTAACACAGATCTTTTTTTTTTTTTTTTCCCCAAATATGTCATAAAACCTACTTTAACCCTAAATTGTGAGGCCAATTCTTATAAACACATTAGCTATTTCCAAATTTTAAAGTCAGATAAAACCACCAAACTTAGTATACCAGTTGAGTTTTATAAATGAAAGTAAATGGCAGTCTGGCATAAAATTAAAGTGAACACCACCTACAAACATGAATTATGACATAATCTTCCATCATCTTTTTCAAATGTAGGCATTTACAACTCCCATTTATAGATGAGAATGAAGCCCCAGTAGGATAAATAACTTGTCCTAGCCTAGACACTTAATGGTACTAGGCAGGGAACTGTGACTGAAACCCCAAATCCAAGTCTGGTTCTGGATCCCAAACACTGCTCACACCACTACTCACCTTTACAGAAAATCAGATACCTTTGTTTTTTGTCTTTTTGAGACAGGGTCTCATTATGCAGTTCAGGATGGCCTTAAGCTCACTTTGTAGCTCAGGCTGGTATCGAACTCAACAATCCTCCTGTCTCAGCCTCCCAAGTGCTGGGATTACAGGCCTGTGCCACCACGCCTGGCTGAAAATCAGATGCCTTTAAATCAGGTGAATATTAAGTTACCTACCTGGATTACCTCTGCCATATACTGTACATGTTCTGCTACTTCTGCCAATTCTTTATTCTCCTTTCTCAGATGGGCAATTTCACTGTCTTTTTGTTCAATTTCTTTATGAAGCTGTGTAACATACATACAAAGTTCAATATCCCATAGATTTGCTATGCTATAAACCAAATTATCTGCCTCCATCTACACAGCTGAGACACCTAGCATTAGCTCTCGATACAAGATTCGCTTCACATAATTTTGGCAACTAAGTTACTGTTGTACTCAAACTCGTCATAAGCTAGCATTATAACTAGTTTACCAAAAAAAAAAACAAAAAACTAATTTACATTGTTTTAAATAAATGTACGTCACATCAAAAGGAAAACAATTCTAGAAATCCTACTGGGACAGAAGATTGAGATAGGTTCTCACTACATAGCCCAGGCTGGACTCCAACAGTCATCATTCTGTCTTAGGCTCCCGACAATTCAGATTACAAGTGTGCACCCCCACATCCAGCTCTAATCCTGGAAACGTTTTCAGCAGTACAAATTATATTTAGTACATACTTCCTCATTTTCCTTAAGGGCTTCATAGAGAGCTTTCCTTCGTTTTTCTGCCACTTCTTTCCAATATTGAGAGGATGGATTTTCTGAAATAAATTAATGCTTTATATAACTTAAAATCATGACTGGAAGAATCTACTATTCTAAAGAAAAAACAAATTCTAATCTTTTTCTGTTTTACTTTTCCCATATTCTAAGATTTCAACTCTTCAAAAGTTCAGTAAAAGTACAACCAATATACATACATCAAATAAGATTTCTGCAACAAAGGGGATTAAAAAAAACAAAAAACTGTAATATATACATGTAATCACTCCTAAGACTGTAAACTGGATGAATTGTAAACATGTACTAATAAAAACTCAAAAATAAAATAAGGATTATTACAGTTTATTTTGGATATTTCTATTTAACCCCAGCCCCTTCTGGGATCAGACCCAGCACCTGGTAGATACTTGCCAAACACTCTATCACTTAACTCTAACACAGATAACTTTGAAAATTAAAGATCAGTTATTTTGTAGATAATTCTATTTTTTAAATTTTTAAAATATTTTATTTATTTATTTGATATAGGGTCCCTATGCAGCACGCAGCTCAGACTTTTCTCGGCCTCTCCAGTGCTGGCATTACAGGTGTTAGCCATCACACCCAGTTTTGGTGGCCAGCACAGCACACCTGGGGTTCCAAGGCTCGCACAGCATGCAGTACCAAGTATCAAACTCAATTCCTAGCACTTGCCAAGCAGATGCTTAGACCACAGAGCTATCTTCCCAATCCCTTGTAGATGATTCTTAACTTCAAATTTTTTATCTATGATCACATTCAACCCAAATATTTTCTTAGAAGAAATACTGCATAAATATGTTGTATCCTCAGTATACCCCACTGAGGTAACTATGATGTAACTATCACAAAACTGGGGATCTTAAATTTGATAATTTGATTAAGACATTAACTGCCAGATTTCTTCTTGTAAAGAGGACAGGGTTTACAAACCAGTAACTGAATTCCTGGTGTGCTCCTGGCTACTTGAGAGCATTTGTTTCTTGGCCCTTTCAGTGCAAAAGTAGGAAACATTACTTCTTCTAAATATCATCAATTTGTACTGATACCCTAATTCCAATTCAATAGCTCTTCCTTTCCTTCCCCAATCCATTTATCATATTATGAAGCCAATATTCAATGTATTACTCATTAGGTCAACCCTAAATTATACACAAAATTGTTTTCTGAATTACTATACCAGGCCACTAGGGCTCAGTGGCAGTTTCTGTCTGGCATGTGCAAGGTTGCAAGTTTGATTCCTGGTGCCAAAAAAAAAAAAAAATTACCAAACCAAAACCATTGCCAACAAAAAAAATTTTGTTTTTTTTTAAATATTTTAAGGAAGGATCTACAGTGTTCAGGGTCTCACCACTAGATCAGACTCATAGTGATCCACCTGTTTACAGCCTCCCCAAGAGTTGGGATTTCAGGGGCAAGCCACCAAACCGTCTCAATTGCCTCTCAGTGCACTCCAGGGGCAAGGCTGGCATGACAGGCCTGGGGATTAAACTTTCAGCCCCTGTGCCTGCACATGCTTGCAAGCACTTTAATTCGCTGAGCTGAATTTTATAAAGTTCAATATTCCTGTTCAGTTCTTTTAATCCTTCAAACACACCTCATTCAAGATGTTAAGTAAGCTACATGTTCAAGTTACATGAAAAAAATTTCTTTTTATTCATGGTCACACTAGCAATATGATAAACAGGTGAGTTGCTTGGTTATTGAATGTTAGTGATTTAATTTTTTTGTTTTTGTCTTTTTGAGACAGGGTTTCACTAGGCAGTTTAGGCTGGCCTTGCAACAATCCTCCTGCCTCTGCCTCCTGAGTGTTGAGATTACAGGCATGGGCCACCATACCTGGCGATTTTTTTTTTAACCAATCCTTGTTTATTAATTTTAACCAAATGAGTTTTAAGTATCAGAAATCCTACCTTTATTCTGTAACATTATCAAAGAGAGTTTTTTTCTTTTTGAGACAAGGACTTGTTACATAGCCCAAGATGGTTGCCTTGAACCCACTATGATCCTCCTGTCTGAGCATCCCAGTAACAGGATTACAGGCATGTACCACCACACCTAGCTCTTTATTTCTTTCTTTCTTTTTTTTTTTTTTTTTTTGGTGGAACCAGGGATTGAACTCAGGCCCTTGCACTTGCCAGGGAAGCACTTACGCCACTGAACCATCTCCCTGGCCCCTCTTTATTTCTATCTAGTCAACTTTCCTGATTTTTCCTAATAAAACCCCATGATCTGTTCATGCTCTTCCTTATTGTATTCCAGGCAACTCAGAATAAACCTACACATCATTGTGACCTTGAGTGAGTCAATTAACTTCTCAAGGTGTCAATTTCTCCTCCGCAATAACATCTAATAACCTACAATTAATATAGAAGTAAAAATCCTCCACCTTACATTACCTGCTTCCACTTTTAATTTCTGCTACCATTCCATTAAAATGTGTATTTATCACAATCATATTAGTTTTCATTCACCTTTACTCCCTCTTCCTCAGCCCTGTTCTTACTGGTTCCATTACTTCATAATCCCCTGGAATATTCAAATGCATTCTTATTTTTGTTCTGAAAAGCCTATTTACAAATCTTGTAAATCCTAAGGCAATCTATTATCAGAGGTGGGGGAGCCGGGGAGATGGCTCAGTGGAATAAGTACTTCCCTGGCAAGTGCAAGGGCCTAAGTTCAATCCCCGGTTCTGCCAAAAAATAAATAAATAAATAAATAAATAAATAAATAAATAAATAAAAAATATTATCAGAGGTGTCATATTAATTGCTACCCTCTTAATATTTATAACTTATTTTTGGGTCTTGCCAAATAAATGGTCACATCTGCCCAATTTAGTCTTTTATATTTACAAATGAAATATCTAATAGTACCCCCAAATTAAGAAGCAGAATCCATTACAATAATAATAAATATTTACCTTGTATTATAATTTTAAATTTTAAAACAAACCTATATATTTTTTCTATACCTTTAATCATAAGATCAAATGCTTCTTGGGTGACTTCTCCATAATTCACATTTTCATTAGATTCTGGGTCAATAACTGGTCCAGAGCTTGAAGTCTTGGGTGTTAACTGGTCATTTGAATGTTTCCTTTTGGATAAGCCTTTAGGCAACTGTAAAGGAAATATTTATGCAGTGTGAATAAGAAAGGTAGGTCATTTATTTAATCATTTATATATTTAAAAAAATGCATATACAGCATCTATTTTTTTTCAATGTCTTTTAAAAAACTCTAAAATTCAAGACTCTATCAAAATGCATAGTACCATTTCAGGAACTTTAGCTGCAGCATGAATGAAACTTGGTCTAAGGTTTAGCTGAAATTACTTTTTTGTGTTAAACATTGTTAAGTCCAGTACCAAAGAAAGGCAGTATTCTCAACCTGCAAGGTCTTCAAAGTTAAAGGAGGACATGAAAGAACTTCTTGCTGTGAGATCATTAATAAATGATATAATGACCACAACTCAAGTCTAAGCATGCTACTCACCCCTGATTTCATCATGTACTCACAGGCATAAATAAAAGGAGTTACCATTTTATTCTCAAAATGTCAAATATTACTATTAGATGATTACATGACTCCAGTTTTACTATATGTATTCACAGTAATTTTGAATTTCCAAATTAAACCAAAATCACTTTTTAATTTTTTAAAAATTTTTAAATACAAAATAGCAGAAAAATAGCATTAGAAATGATACAAAACTTCACTAAACAAAATAACAGAAATTCAACAATGATTGCTGTACTGAGTGAATTATCTTCATGTTAGTTGTTTAAATTACCAGATATAAACATGCAAAATTGGTTAAAAACAAAACAACAAAAACAAAAAAGTAATAAGAAAAAAAAAAAGGATTAACAAGAAAAAATTTTTTAAGCATTAACTGCTCATTTTAAATGATCGGCAGAGGCCAGGGAGATGGCTCAGTGGAGTAAGCCCTTCCCCGGCAAGCGCATTCAATCCCTGGTTCTGCCAAAAAAAAAAAAAAAAAAGAGAGACCAGAAGAAATGGGCAGTATAATTATCCAACTCATCTTGCATATATATACATAAATATATCTTTTCCCCTTCTTCCTTTTGCCCTTTTTTTTTTTTTTTTTTTGGTACCAGGGATTGAACTCAGGACCTTGAGCTTGCCAGGGAGGCATTTAAGCCACTGAGCTATCTCCCCTGTCCCCCAAAAACCAGTGCTTTGAGAAATACGTAACTATTTACATCTTTCCACATTTGAACGACTTAAGTATATCAGATGTTTGAAGGAAACCTTGGAAATGTTTTTCATTCAAAGGCGTTATCATCTCTCTCTTATCCCTTTAACACATACCTCATTTTCTCTTCCAACAAGAGATCCAGCTGCAGAAGGCTGAATCATCTTCAGAATTCTTCTTGGCACAGGCTTATTCTAAAAGTCAAGATAATTTCTTGTTACTCAGTTCTATATGGTTTATCCAGCTATTGTATCCCAACACAATCCTACTCAAATTTGAAAAAAAAAAATACTAAGAACACTTAAATATTTGGCACAGTATATAATTTCATACTGCTACATATGAATAAGACACTGGCTTAGTCAACTGGCAAGCTTATTTCCCAAGCTATTATCTATTCTCCTCACTTCAATATATGCTCTTGCTGTCAACTAAATCACATCTGGTTGAAACAAATGTATAATAAAATTTCTAAGCTCTGATCAGTAATTCAACTATATTTAACAAAATTCAAGTACAAAATATCTGTATTTTCTTTTTAAAAAGAGCTTCCACACAGAAACTAGAAAGTGACAGGTACTCTATTTTTGTAAAACTGACCATTACAACATTTATGGCAGGAACTCACAAAAGAGGTAAGTGGGGAAACATTAGTTTAAACTGCAAAATTGCTTTTTCAGCTCCTGTTAAACTGTAAATATTCCCAAACATATTTATATGTATCCCCAAAAGGAGCGTAACTGTTAAAAACACAATGTACCTGAAACCAAGTGCACGTGTAGCAGATAACCTGCCTCAACCATTACCTGACTGCAGTTACAGTTTTGCTTTAAGTCTCCTCATCAGGAGACAGCTAAAATGTCAGTGCTTCGGCTCACTAAGATATTCTAAAATGCCCAAAATACTGTTTTGGAAAACATACTGTCTTCCTTATAATATGTAAATACTTGCCTGCATATTTCCTGATCTAAAAGCTCTCTGTATTTTTGCAAAAAATCATTAGTTATACTGCCACCATGGGATAGCAAACAATGCTCAATACTCAAACAAGGCTAGCAAGAACATGATACCATAGCAGCGTGAGAAAGTTACTGATTCCGCACTGTACTCCAGAGGACAATTTCACCTTTCCCACGGTAAAGTTCCTACTGCTGATTATTATCTCACTATTTAACTGAAGGACAAAGGCCAATTATTGTGAGAACAAATATTACACCAACATTTCTGATATAATTTAGATTATAGCTTAGTCAACAGTCTGTAAATATAAAAATAAAACTCTAGAACCTTACTAACGAGATGTTAATGTATTTAAACATTAATGTTAATAATGAATGTAGAAGTCAGGTAAGTCACTGTCCTGAAAAAATCATTTCAAAGATTTTTTTATACATGTAAGCTTTATAAAATCTGGCCAATATGACTATTACATTTTTCTGTATACATATTATATACTAGAATAATTAACTTCTAGAATACAAAAGTTTTATGAGTCTTACTTTTTTTTTGTTTTTGCTGGTGGCGGGAATTGAACATGAGGCCCAGTATATGCCAGGCAAGTGACCTAACACTGAGCTACAGCCCTAACCCTAATCTTAACCTTTTCAAAAAACTGGATAGTGAGTGAACTTTCTCTCCTAAATATGTACACAAAGCCTTGACGTGGTGGCGCAGGCCTGTAATCCCAGCCCTCAGGAGGTTGAGGCGCGGAGGATTGTTGTGAGTTCGAGACCAGCCTAAGCTACAAAATGGGCTCAAGGCCAGCCTAAACTGCATAGTGAGACCCTGCCTCAAAAAGACAAAAAAAAAAAAAAAAAAAAATGTACACAAGAACACACAACTTCTGCATACAATTGGCAAGAAATTCAGATACTGAATGAAAATTCAATCTACATATCTGTTATAATCCAGTTCTCTCATTTTACAGCTGAACTGAGAAGATCCAAACTAATCCCCTCGAGTTCTAGTTTTGCTCCACCACCAGCAAAACCAGATACAAACAGATTAGTCTCTTCATATCAAAGATAGTTTTGCCTAGAATTAGTTTCAAAATAATCCAATGGAAGAAAGGAGGAGTAAATGAAGATACAGATGAAACAAGATTCACTCAAATTGATAATCGTTGAAGTTCCAGACATAAATTGAGAATATACAATTGACTCTACCTTCAAAAACTTGAAAATCTTCATAACAAAAACTTTTAAGCAAGCCAAAAGCACACTGAGAAGATGACATCATTCTAAATAGAAGCTGATGGAGTCAAATTCACAATTTATCAATGGTAATTATTACTCAAGAAAAGTAACAGAAGGATCCTGAGAAAACCAAACCAAATAAAAACAGCCTATCAAAAGGTATTTGCTATGTTAAACATGGTGGCCCACACCCATAATCCCAGCACTTGGGAGGCTCAGATGGAAGCACTGCTGAGTTCAAGGCCAGCCTGTACCACCTGGTGGTACTCTTTTTTTTGGTGATACTCTACCTTAAAAGAGAAGGAAAGGCAATGTAAAGCAGACCTATTATCTACTAGAAAGTGATGATGTCCTAGATTAAACAAAGCAGTTAATAATCATATATAAAAACATTCTACAGAATTGGGATAAACAAATTTAACAAGATTATAAGCCACATGATAAAAATCAAAAAATCAATTTCTACACAATAACAATGGCCAAACCAAAAAATGAAATTAAGAGGACAACGCCATTCAAAACATCAAAAAGAATAAAATACTCAGGATGTCCCAAAACTCCAGTAATTCAGGTTAAATCTGATTAAACTGTCAAAAACACTTTTCACATCTGTAATCTCAACTGCTTCAGAGGCTGACACAAAAGCATCTCTTGAGCCCAAGGACTTGGGGCCATTTTACGCAATACAGAAAAGATCTTCACCTCCTAAGTGAAAAAATAACAATGGTAATAGTTTTAACCACATACTTTCCACAACCCATTGGTGCAGCTCTCACATACCTTTACATTTTCTTGAATTTCTTCTTCTTTTTGCTTCATACTGGGATTCATTATACACCTGTAAAAGCAAAAAAGACTAGTATTAGAAAGCAGAATATGATTGCACCTCAGATGGTTGCACCTTTTATTTTTATTGAAAATATTAGGCCAGGGCTGGAAAGATAGCTCAGTAGAATAAGTGCTTGCCTGGCAAGCACAAGGTCTTGAGTTCAATCCCCAATACTGCCAAAAAATAGAAAATATTAGGCCAGGCTTGATGGTGCACGCCTATAATCCCAGCTCTGGGATGGGTGACTGTAGGATCACTGTGCATTCCAAGTTGGCCTGGGTTACAAAGTTCAAGGCCAAGCTGAACTGCATAGAGAAAACTTGTCGCAAAAAATAAAACATTTATAATCTTAAAAGAAATCATATTACTGTACTATAGATTTATGTTGTCCTAGAAAGTGCCCTAAAACGAATACAGGGCTCTAAAAACTGAGAAATGGGCATCATGAAAAACACAACACAAGCTTCAAAGGCAGACTTAACTTGCTATCTAAATGTGGCAATGGAGATTACTTAGTAGTCACTTAACATTCAGTCAACTGAGATTACTATACATTTATGTCAACAGGAAATAATCAACATCAACTGAAGGACTAAACAGGAAACAAAAAGCTTTGCATTGTGGTTGACCATGGGCTACACTCAGTGCTCACTCAAGGTCCAGTCCCCTAGCTTGTCTGTGTCATCTAACAGATGTCTCTGATTACTGTGGTTGCAGTTTTATTCAGTGCAGTTTCTAAATTTCTATGACTCATGTCTTACATGAACATATTAACACTGTGCCCTTTCACACAGCACATACACACAAACAAGAGGTCAAAAAGTACAATTTGACTGTGTGTGGCGTGCTGTAATTTCCATTCTATATGCTGGTCAGCACCCACTAAATGGAGCTGGGGTGTTGTTTTTCAAAATATGGGAAACTGCTCAGGATTCCAAAATCATCTAGTGAGTCATGAATAACATTGTTTAAAACAAGTGTAACTGAACAGACTGGGAAAGAGATCCGAAAATTCATGGTGAGGATCAGGGACATAGCTCTATGGCACAAGCGCCTGCCTGCAAAGTGCAAGGTCCTGAGTTCGCTTCCCAGCACTGAAAAAATAAAATAATCATTTTATTTTTTAAAATAAAATAATAGGGTGAAACTTCTATTTAACAAGATGGCTGAAGCACAGGGTCCTGAGTTCAGTCCCCGGTACCACAAAAAAAAAAAAAAAAATGATGGGCCAGGGATATGGTTCAGTGGAATAAGCGCTTTCCTGGCAAGCCCAAGGGCCCGAGTTCAATCCCCGATTCCACCAAAAAAAATGATGGCTGTACCCTAGATTACGAAATAAAATGCCCTTTAGTGTATAAGAAACTAAAGGCCACTAGGCAATGAAGTTTACTCCTTCTCGTTGACCACACCGCAGGTCTGTAACCTTTAACTCGCTTATATTTTTGTACCCCATTTCTTTTCCACAACTAGATTAAAAACCTCAAGGGGCCGCGAAGGTAGCTCAGTAGAATAAGCGCTTCCCTGGCAAGCGCAAGGGCCCGAGTTCAATCCCCGGTTCCACAAAATTAAAAAAAAAAAAAAAAAAAACCTCTAGCATGAACCGGGATCCAAAAGAAGTGCTGTACACAGATGAAACCGTTTACAGCATCCGTCTCCAAAGTCCATATCGTTTTAACTGAGATGCAGAATCCTGTGTCCTTGTCCCGAAGCCAAACTGCAGACCTCCCAACCCTCCACACCGCAGAAGTACTGGTCGGATCTTACGCCGCGCCCAACTAGGACCCCGAGCCAAAAACCCAGCGCTCCCTCCCCCCCACCCCCCGCGCGCGCGGTGCACCAATAGAGAGCGCGAGACGCCCGAGCGCGCCAAAACCGACCCAGCCAATGGGGCGGACCCTCGTCTCGCCACCCGCCTGGAGGCTCCCGCGGCAGGTCAGCGAGCCTTTGCCCCGCTCGGGCCGCTGCCCTGCAGCAGCCCACTTGTGACTCGAGGAAGGCAGCGTGAGACAGCGGGGTGTCTAGGCGCTGAACACCTTACCCCCTGCGTCCCCACCTCCTGCCTGCGTCCTCTCACTTACTCTTCAAACGCTGTCTTCGTACCGAGAGCAGTCAGCTCTCGCACAAGGCCAACAGACCACCTCGGCCGTCCCGCAATCACTAGACTGACTGGCCCGACAAAATGGGCTGACCTCTAAAGTTCTCCCACTCTTCTCCAGAGCTAGGCGCGACCACAGACGCAAGGCGAGGGGCGGGTATCTGAGATCCGGCCAATCGCCTCTAAGTGCTACCGCCTCGGCCCCGCCCCTTCCTGCGCCTGCGCAATAGGTGGTAGCGTGTCCCGTTTGGGGGTGGGCACGCCCGGGGTTAGCAGAGGCTGTGAGGTCAATGCCCTCTGACCCCGCCTTCGGACTTCCTTTCTGGGGCGGAGCCTTAGCGCTTCGCTGCGGGCTTGGGTCTGCAGCGCTTGGGACGCAGACCCCGGGAGGACGTAACACTGTGTACGCGCGTAGTGTATTCAATAATGATATGTGTCTGGTTTTGTTTAGGAGAAATATATAAAATACAGAAATATATTACTTGATAAAAGATAATGTGTAATTTTATATTTGTGTACCAAAAAATGGTGTAACTATATATATATATATATATATATATATAGCTAAACTATAATATATTTGCTTAAGTAAACATGTAAAATATGGAAATATAAAAGTCTAAATTGAAACAATGAGCCGGGCGTGGTGGCGCAGGCCTGTAATCCCAGCACTCGGGAGGCTGAGGCAGGAGGATTATTGTGAGTTCGAGACCAGCCTGAGCTACAAAGTGAGTTTAAGGCCAGCCTGAACTGCATGGTGAGACCCTGTCTCAAAAAGACAAAAAAAAAAAAAAAAAAAAAATTGAAACAATGCACTGATTGGACACGGGTCAGC
>PVKA01050788.1:0-12547 GCA_004027165.1 Ctenomys sociabilis
ATTTTTTTTTTTTTTTTTTTTTTTTTTTTTTTTTTTTTTTTTGAGACAGGGTCTCACTATGCAGTTCAGACTGGCCTTAAGCTCACTTTGTAGCTCAGGCTGGTCTCGAACTCACAACAATCCTCCTGCCTCAGCCTCCTGAGTGCTGGGATTACAGGCATGCGCCACCATGCCTGGCTATCTATCTGAATATCAAACATCTTAGGCATAACATCAAGTACTGATATGTTGAACATTAAATCCCTACAGAATATAGAAATAAAAATTGAAAAATATTTAAATATGAGTAAACAATTATATATTTTTACACAGAAATTTAGAAATCTAACCATATGCAGCATTGTAGCAGGAGTCCTGTGACTTTTTTTTCTTTTTCTTCTTTCTTTTTTTCATTTATTACCCATTTTAAAAAATTAAATTAAATTTAAAAAAAACACTTTTATTTGAGAGACAGCATGGTAATAATTGGTATATCATGACAAGAAGCACATATTTAGAAGACCAGAATGAGAGGCATTCCAAGCGTGACCCTTCTATTACACATTGCTATCTTCAGTGCAGTTGCTTGGTTCACAGGTATCAGCATGTATAGTTAGTCAGGGTGAGAATCCTACCACTTAACTGCTGGTTTTAAAAACCTGCTGATGTTTCTCAGGATCATTGCCTTGCCCATCTTGCCCATATAGATGTATGGCTTTGTCCTTGTCGTGTTTCCCAGCTTTCTCCTTGCCCTCTCCTCGTTGTCCGATCCTCAAATTCTCGCTTTCCTTTTAATTGTGTTGTACCTTTCTATTTGTATTTTTTCTTTTGAGTTGTTATACTAGGAAGACTATACAATATTTATACATGTGTTTCTGGTTTATTTCACTTATGACTATATCTTCAAGTAGCACCCACTTAAATATAAATGCTTCAAGTTTATCATTCTTTATAGCTGAGTAACAATCCATTGTAAGTCTGGGTGAATTAATAACAACCTCTCTCCTATTAAAATAGAAAAGGGGCTGGGGACAGAGCCCAGTGCTAGGGTGCGGCCTTTGGCAAAATTCCAGGACCAAATCTAAATTAATTAATATAAGGGAAATGAAACTCCAACCTGAAAGGTACTGGGACAAGTATGTGTTCTCTAAAATTGAAGAAGGGGGCCGGAGAGATGGCTCAGTGAAATAAGCACTTCCCTGGCAAGCGCAAAGGCCTGAGTTCAATCCCTGGTTCCGCCAAAAAAAAAGCAAAATTGAAGAGGGGCCGGACAAATAGTTCAGTGAATTAAAGCTCCCGCAAGCAGATGCAGGGGCTGGTCCCAGGCCCCGCCTCCAGGGCTCGCTGAGAAGCAATTGAGACTGGGCGTGGTAGGGCGTTCCTGTAATCCCAGCTCTTGGGAGGCTGTAAACAGGGGGATCACTACAAGTACAGTCTAGTAGTGAGACCCTGAACACCCTGGAGATGCCTTCCCTAAAATAAAAAATAAAATAAAACTGAAGAATGAATTTTAGGAACAAACAGAGGTTATAAGCAGAATATATTTATTGGAGGAAAGAAAGCTCCTGTCTGAGAGAGGGACAAGAGGGAGGTCTGAGGGCGTTGTCCCCAGGAAGCTGTCTTTTCAGGGACTTTTATAATATACAACCATGCGGTGAGGTGGATCTAAGGTGGAGAACATGGGAACTCGCTTGGGTGGGCATGAGGTGAGATAAAACTATGGTCAACCAATGAGACTACAAGCACCTTTGCTCAGGTAAAATTAAGTGCAGGACCAAATGGGAAAGAGGGGAAGCGAGTCATGTAGCAAGCGGGCACGAATATAGAGCAGGACTTTGTCCAGTAGCTAGCCAGTAGCAGTTGGATTAATGATTCTTCCGGACTTCCTCGGGGTGATGATCAATCCCTAAAATACTAATCTTTGGGGAAGTCAGGATTAGTCCCATCTTTGGTCTTTAGGTCTGGCCCACATTAGGAGCATCCGTCCCTCTTATAGTTATAATGTATCTTGTCTTCTTACTGTCTCCTTGAGTGCCTAGCCCTGCCTGACTGCCTATAATATTGCTATCTAATTTGGCTGCCTACAACAAAATCTTAACATCTTAACACCTGCAGCCTGAACACGGGTTTAAGGTTCATGTCCCTACCATACCAGGTGGGCCAGGGTCTCAGCTGCTTTGGGCCACAAACACTGGATGGTTAAAGAAGCACTTGTTTTCACTGTCCTGGCAGATGGAAGTCCATGATTTGGGTACCAGTAAAATTAGAGGTTCAGAGATAACATAGGAGTTCCATTAATTCTGGAAGGAAATTTAGGGATTTCTCTTGTAATTGATATAGGGGAACAAAACTCCCAACGTGAAACCTGGGACAAATTCGTATTCTCTCAAACTGAAGAATAAATTTTAGGAATTTGAATTTCCATTTTGAACAGATGGAGATTCTGATCAAGAGAAGGGACAGAAGGGGACCCAAGTGAGTTGCTAAAGAATCTGCCTTTTGGGGAAGATTTGTGTGGAAAAAAACCCTGAGGTGGGGTGGATCTAAGGTGGGAAGCAGGGGAACTTGTAGGAGGGCAGGAGGTAGGACAAAACAATGGTCAACGAATAAGATTACAAGCATAATTTATCAGAAATAATTGATTAAATGGGAAAGTGAGTCCATAGCATGCAGCCTTAAATACAAAACAGGGGCTTTTCCTCTTATAGGGGGTTGGGTTGGTGACTCTTCTTGTTTTTTTTTTTAAGGCAATTGATACCTATTTAGAATATCAATCCCTAATGCCTAGCCCTAGGGAGGTATGTGGCTGCATTTGTTTAATCTCTTGTCTTGAGGTCTGGCCCACAGTAGGAGTGTCTGTCTCTCCCACCATTGCAAGGTATCTTGTCTTCCATACTGGGTCTTTTGAGGGCCTAGTCCTATCTTCCTGCCTATAATAATTCTATCTAATGCAGCTGCCTACAAAAAAGTATATCTACAAATGGTTTCTTCTGAGGCTGTATGCCCACTTGAACACTCCATGTCATATGATTCATGGGTGCAGACACACAGGCTACCGGAGCAGCCACTACTCTTAAGAAGACCCTTTATCTCTGATGCTTCTCCCATTTTTATTTACTTCTTTGATGGTACTGCAGGTCAAAGCCACAGCCTCCTGGGTGCTATGCAAATGCTTTACACTGAGCTGTACCCCAGCCTATATCTCCCTGCATCCTAGCCTTGACTTGTGAAAAGTGTGGATTTGGGCCTGGGGAAATGGCTCAGTGGAGTAAGTGCTTCCTTGGCAAGCACAAGGGCCTGAGTTCAATCCCTGGTTCTCCAAAAAAAAAAAAAAAAAGAAAAAGAATAAAACATGGATTTGGACAATGGACATATTTCTTCCATTTAATATTTTATGTGAGTTCTTTTGAAGTTACTGTTGTCAGACAGGGCCAGGCCCTCAAAGGAGATAGTGCAGAAGACAAGATACCTTGCAACTGTGAGAAATGGACAACCTTGCTGTGGGCCAGATCAAAAGACCAAAGATACAACAGACACTCACCTCCATAAAGATAAGCATTCAGGATTGATTATCACCTTAAAGAAATCATGAAGAGTCACTAATTCAACTGCTACTGGCTACCGGCTAAACTCCTTTTCTATGTTCATGCCCCCTTGCTACCTAACTTGCTTCCTCATTTGGTCCTGGATTTAATCAATTTTACCTGAGCAATTGTGCTTCTAACCTTATTGGTTGACCATAGTTTTGTCCTACCTCCTGCGCTAGTTCCCATGTTTTCTATCTTAGACTTGCCTCATCTCGTGGTTTTGTTCTATAAAATTCCCTAAAATGGCAGATTCCCAGAGGTAACTTGCGGGTCCCCCTTTGTCCCTCTCTCAGACAGAAGCTTTTTTCCCCCCAATAAATGTATTCTGCTCTTAACCTCTGTTGTTCCTAAAATTTATTCTTTGGTTTTAGAGAACACAAACTCCACCCAGGTATCTTTCAGGTTAGGAGTTTTACCCCCTTATGAGACTGCCCCAAACCTTTGGCTACTGAAATTAACAAATGACATTGTTTTTATCATTTCATCTGTAATGCTACACTTATTTAAGACAAAATTGGCCTCAGAATTCAAATTATCTCCTGTTCTACAGCTTTAGTAGGGCTGCACAGACAACACAGGTAAGGGATTTCCATCCATGCTTTGATCCCCAGAGTCAAAGAAACCTGCCAGCCTCGCACCTTCTCTGAGCCACCAAAAAGCTGCTGCTTCTCCAGGGAAACCCATTTCCTCCCTCAGGAAGAGAGGGACGTGCACTCCGTGGGCTTCTCCGAGCACAGCTCTGGAGCAGGGCCTCGTGGGTTTTTCATGTGCCTGCGCTTCCCCACCCTTAGCCCCAGGGAGACCTTGCCATTCATTCCCACCTGGGCCCTGGGGAACAGGAGAATCCCCTCCGCGTAGGCTGTCCTGCAGGGGAGGTCGCGTCACAGCATGGCCGGCAGGGGGCGCTGCGGGACCGGCCGTTCTCAGCTGTTCCCTACCCGTTGTCCCCGCCTTGGCCCAAGACCAGGATGGATCCGCTGACAACCGCGGGAATCACTGGCTCCACCTTGAAGACGCGAAAGCGAGAGACTACTCAGTCCCTGTAGCTCCCGTCATCCACAGGCCTCGTTTCTCAGATAGATGGTTCATGTTCTTAAAAAGCTCTTAAAATAACTGGCTGGCGTTTATTCTGTCTGTGAGAATTAATAACCTTGCCTACTGATTCTAAGATGTTAGCAGAACCCTTTCAAATGGGAAGAGGAGAAGAAAGGGTATTTGAAGGAAAAAAAGAAAATAGAGCTTTTATAAATGGAGAGGGAAGGAAAGTTGGGGGAGGGAAGGGGGGACAAAAGTAATTAAAGTGTGTTATGTATAGGAACAAGTCCCCTATGATAAGCGTGATTACTGTATGCCTCAGATGCCAATAAAAATAAATTTTAAAAATCAAATATATATCAACATATATGTAAAGTAATCATAGAGCAAGAAAGTGGCATTGTTAATGTGTGCCAAGTTCGGGATGCAGTTTCATGCAGTTTTCCAGTGACAACTCAACACCAGAAGTGACTAAAGATTGAATTTCCCTTGATTTTGCAGCACCTGGGAAGGAGCCCCCCGGCTGTGCTCACCTCCGGCTCCTGCAAGGTGCATGCTCTACCCCAGCGCTACAGCTCGGCCTGCCTTGTCACTTAGACAGTAAGTGACAACCATCTGTCCTGCACACTGTGAAGTGACTGTATTCAGAGAAAGCCAGAGCCACAGGTGGAGGCACACAGCTGTAATCCCAGCACTCTGGGGGCTGAGGCAGGAGGGTTACCGTGCGTGAGAGGCCAGCAGGGGCTACACAGTGCGTGCAAGGCCAGTCTGATCTACAAAGTGAGACCCCTGTCTTAAAAACAACAACAAAACAAACAAAAAGTAAAGCAATAAGGGCCAGACAGGAGAAAACATGAAGTGCTCAGCTACTCTAGCAACATAATTTAAAACATAATCCTTGCATTCCAAGATCTTCTTTTCGACTCACTATATAAGGGATAGGAATACAGGATGAAAAGATTTGAGCTATATTCCAGCCAAACATATGTTGGAATCCAGGATTCCTATCGCTTGTCCAGCTACTCCTTGCACAGGCCTGACACAAAGCAGGTGCTCCGTGAAGCCATCTGACTGTACAGCGCTTGTACAGTGGTGGTCACGCATGTGTCCAGAGTGGAAGCGCACCTTCCTCACTGCTGGGGCAGAGAAGCAAAGGCTTCCTTTCCCTTTCTTTCCTTCTGCGGGGCTTGGCGGTGCAGGGCTGCAATCCCAGCCATGGGAGCTCCAGGCGGAAGGACCACAAGCTGACAGTAGTCGGGACTACATAGCCAGGCTGTCTCAAAACAACAACAAAAATGTTCTACTCATCTATCTTGGTCCAGATTGGGTACGGAATGGCATTGGTGGTATAGTGGTGAGCATAGCTGCCTTCCAGATTGGGTACGGATACAAGGGGGACCTGCCACTGAGCTACACCCCCCCTCCCTCCTTATTCTTCCTTTTGAGACAGGGTCTCATGAGATGGCCCAGCCCGGCCACAAGCTTGAGATCCCCCTGTTCCGGCCTCCAGATCAGCTAGGGGATAACAGCTGTGTGCCGTGCTGTGTGGACACATTTCTGAGTCAGCCAGTCAACATGACTATGGACCAGCCAGAGGACAGACAGACACCAATGAAATCAAAAGAAAGCACAAACCGGGCGTGGTGGCGCATGCCTGTAATCCCAGCACTCCGGAGGCTGAGGCAGGAGGATTGTTGTGAGTTCGAGACCAGCCTGAGCTACAAAGTGAGCTTAAGGCCAACCTGAACTGCATAGTAAGACCCTGTTTCAAAAAAAGACAAAAAATAAAAAAAAAGAAACCACAGGCATGAGCCTACCTACGGTAGACATCCAGGAAAGGTAGAAAAATGGGCTCTTATCAAAAGATATTATGAGGGTGGTCAGATTAAAGCTCCTGCAAGCGGGAGGGGAGGGGTGTCCTGCTGTGCCAGCCCCACCCCCAGGGCGTGCTGAAATGGCAATTGAGATGGCGTGGTGCTATGCACCTGTAACCCCAGCTCTTGGGAGGCTGCAAACAGGCGGATCACTATGAGTCCTATCTAGTAGTGAGACCCTGAACACCCTGCAGACTCTTCCCTAAAATACAAAATTCAAAAGATATTATGAGCCGGGCATGGTGGCGCATGCCTGTAATCCTAGCCCTCGGGAGGCTGAGGCAGGAGCATTGGTGTGAGTTCAAGACCAGCCTGAGCTACAAAGTGAGCTTAAGGCCAGCCTGAACTGCATAATGAGACCCTGTCTCAAAGAAAGACAATATATATATATATATATATATATATATATATATATATATATATATATATATATATATATATAATGAAGCGAAAGCAAATAATACTGTGGTACATCCCTGAGACAAAGAATGCAGGAGAAAAAGCTAGAAAGGACAAATTTGGGTGGGAAATAATTGTGACAAAATAATTGCTAGTCAGTGAAGAAGCATAACATCATAAAACACTGGGACAGCTACCCACCTGCAAAAGATCCTGACATCCATCACACAGGAAAATTCCAAGTGGACCGAGTACGCTAAGAAAATATTATTTTATTTCCCTGGAGATGAAGGAATAACATAAAACCCAGAAAACCAAATATATTGATACCTGTGACACAGAAAACACACTAAGCAAACATACCATCAGCCAAACAACCTGGAGAGATAAGGCTGGAATAATGTTTGCAACATGAAAGGAGATAAAAATTCTTTCATAAAAATGTCTATAGCCATGTGTAGTGACACATACCTGAAATCCCAACTCATGGGAGGCTGAGGCAGGAGCAGAACTTTGCAGCCAGCATGGGCTACACAGACTTCAAGACCAGCCTGGGTCACATGTAAGGTCCTGTCTCAAAAATAAAACGTTAATTTAAAAAATAAAATTAATGTATAATAAAGTGTATAAATGGGGGAGGGCATTCACTTAGGCATTAGAGACAAAGGCCAATTCACAAAAGAATATAAATAGCAGCTGGGAGTGCTGGGCCAGGCCCTGATCCCAGGAGTCTGGGAGTCTGAGCCGGGACGATATGGCACATTCTAACCTAGCCTGGGAAACCTAAGACCCTATCTCAAAATAAAAATAAAGGGCTGGGGAGAGGGCTCAGTGGAATAAGTGCTTCCCTGGCAAGCACGAGGGCCTGAGTTCAATCCCTGGTTCCACAAAAATAAATAAATAAATAAATAAATAAATAAATAAAAAGACCTGGGGACACAACTCAGTGCAAAGGCACTCAGGTTCAATCTGAAGTACAACACTAAATAAATAAATAGGTCTTAAATATTAATTTATCAAAGAAACAACATTTATTTATTTAGCAGTACTGGCAATGGAAGCCAGGGCCACTGCACTGAGCTATATCCCCAACCCTGTTTTTAATATTTTAATTTTATGAAGAAGTCTGCTGAATTGCTAAATAACTCAGGCTGGGCTCAAACTTGTGATTCTCCTGAGACTCAATCTCAGAGTGCTGGGAAAACACATACTAGGTTTGCAGATCTCTAATAAGGCATCATTTACATTTTCTCTAGTCATCAGCTAGGCATGGTGGTGCACACCTGTAATCCCAGCACTCAGGAGGCTGAGTCAGGAGGAACATTGCAAGTTCAAGACCAGCCTGGGCTTCAAAGTGAGCGCAAGGCTAGCCTGAGCTGCATAGCAAGACCCTGCCTCAAAAAGACAAAAAAAAAAAAAAAAAAAAGATTCCTATAATACTACAGTAACTTAGAAACTCCACGAGGGGGCTTGATTTCACTAAAGAAAAATATGTTGGCCAGATGTGGTGGCACATGCCTATCATCCCAGCACTCAAGAGGCTGAGTCAGGGGGATGGCAACAAGTTCAGGGTCAGCCCAGACTCTATAGTTCAAACCAGCCTAAAACAAAAAAAAAAATTAAAAGATATATTCAAAGAAAGAAATAAGTAATTAACAACATGGTCTTTCTCAGGGCAGCAATTCATAAAGCTTTCTTCTTTTTACTTCCTAGCTCTGTTTTTGTTTTGTTTTGATCAGTATCAACAAAAAAGACATACACCCTTTTGCAAGCCTATAATCCCAGTTACCCAGGAAGCTTCAGAAGGAAGTTCTCAGGTTTCAGGTCAGCCTGATCAATTTAGCAAGAGCTCTCTGCACAAAAAAGTGACAGTGTGACTCAGTGGTCCAGCAGCTCTAGATTCAATCTCCAGGACAAGAAAAGGGTGGCATAATTTTTAAATTTTATTTATGTATTTTTGTCTTTTTGAAACAGGGTTTCACTATATGGGTTCAGGCCAGCCTTGAATTCACTTTGTGGCCCAGGCTGGCCTAAAACTTCAAGCGATCTTCGTGCCTCAGCCTCCTGAATGCTGGGATTATAGGTGTGTACCACCATGCCCAGTCAGTTGTCATGATTTTAATAAAAGGTAAAATGAACATTTTTATGAAGGTCTTCCTTCTGTTTGGGTCCACTGTGGCCCACCCTGTCTGCTCAGGTACAGTGAGCAGGCAGAAGCCACTCATCAGAGGGCCCCAGTTGCATTGTTGAGGATCAGCTTCCCTTCCATTCCTTTCTGGAGGCCCCCTCTGAAGCATGAAACTTGAAACCTCCCACTGAGATGCCTGTCCTGACCTCACCTCTCACATCCCTTATATCTCTGACTCACAGATCACTGTCCAGAACCTCCAGGGAGGTGCTTAAACCAATTTACATTTCTTTTCCAATTTACATTTTAAAACATAAATGTAAACTAATTTCCAGCCTTCAATGCCACGTGTATAAAACCCAGAACATGAGAAAAATGGAGGAGCAAGTAGCTGGAGAGAGGAACACATTGCAAAGTGTGTCTGCAGGGCCACAGGTGGGAAGCCCAGAGACCTCTTGACATTTTAACAGCCTGAACCAGCTCCCAGGTCCGTTTCTTCATAGGTGACCGGGGTGAAGGCCACAGTGATTCCCAAAGTCCTTTGCAGCTGCAAAGTGGCCAAAGCTTTTATGACTGAGTGATCCAGGGGCATGAGATCCAGATGAAATAGCCACTCCCCCAAAGAGACGTCTCTGGGCTGCCCAGCCAATCTAGGAGAAGCAGAGGAACTTGTGGAGGCAGTAAAGTGCACTCAGTAACAACTATAAAGCGTTTGAAAATCAGAATATAATCTGCACAATCAAGAACAGTTCCCCACAGCATATTGAGGCATTTAAAGAAAGCAGAGCCAGGCTGGGGAGATGGCTCAGTGAAATAAGAGTTTCCCTGGCAAGTGCAAGGGCATGAGTTCAATCCCTGGTACCAAGGAAAGCAGAGCCAAAGTTCAATCCTGAGCTGGGCGGGGTGGCTTATGCCTGTAATGCTAGCACTTGAGAGACTGAGGCAAGAGGATCTTTGTGAGACCAGCCTGCACTACAAAATGAGCTCAAGGTCAGCTTGAACTACATAGCAAGACCCTGACTCAAAAAGACAAAAAAAAAAAAAAAAAAGTTCATTCCCCAAAGTTGCACCACTATTACAAGGCACTCTGGTTTATTTTACTTGCTCTGTGCATAGTAGTTTAGGATTTCGCACAGGTTTCAGGAGTGTGACTGGAGTTACTGACCAGGTGCAGTATTTAGTTTCTTTAGTCTATTTGTTTTTCTGGGATTGAACTGAGGGCCTTCTCAGAGGTACATCTCCACTCTTTTTTTTTTTTTTTTTTTTAATTTTGAGACAAAATCTGGCTAAGCCACAACGTTGCTCAGGCTGAACTGGAACTTGTGATCCTCCTGCCTCAGCTTGCTACAGTGTTGGGATTGAGCCACGTGCCATCACGTTGGGCTTCTGCATCAATTCAGAGAAAGAATACCGCAGAGATTTTGGTTTGCTTTATTGCTAGCCCTGCCCTGGGTGACACCTCCTAGCAAATAACACCCTCGGAAACACTTGTTAAATTAAAGAAGGATCAACCCGAGACCATATGAATTGGTTTTATTAAAAAGAAAAAGAAGCCGGGCATGGTGGCACATGCCTGTAATCCCAGCACTCGGGAGGCTGAGGCAGGAGGATTGTTGTGAGTTCAAGACCAGCCTGAGCTACAGAGTGAGCTTAAGGCCAGCCTGAACTGCATAGTGAGACCCTGTCTCAAAAAGACAAAAAAAAAAAAAAAGAAAGAAAGAAAAGAAAAGAAAAAGAAATTGCAAAGCAAAAGGCTACAGGCTGCGAGGTGAAGCCGCTAGAGGGCGCTCCCGCTCCCAACTACCTGGCTGCGGAGCCGCCTCGTATAACCAGCTCCGGGTTGCGTGGATCGGGACACGTCCAGGCAGCCGGCTCCTGCCAGGGGACTGGGACCCGGCTGTGACATTCACATGCAGCCTGCTGCCCAGCACGCTGTCACATCCTGCCCTGGAGTAAGGAGAAGTAGGACACCCATACAGAAGAAACTTAGGCTCAGGGTAGTGGAGAAGACACGGGGAGCAGAAGTCACCTTCCTTTTGCTGTTGTGGTGCTGAAGTGAGGGCCACACACTTAGTAGGCAAGTGCACATACCAGCCCTGACCATTAGGTGTTTTGTTTTTTGTCTTTTTTGAGACAGGGTCTCACTATGCAGTTCAGGCTGGCCTTAAGCTCACTCTGTAGCTCAGGCTGGTCTCGAACTCACAACAATCCTCCTGCCTCGGCCTCCCGAGTGCTGGGATTACAGACCATTAGGTTTTGATGGGATGGGAACACAGAGCGCCAATGACAGGATTCATGTCCTTGTAGGAAAACAAGGCTCTATTTCTAGCATCCAAGCTGAGGCTGGCTGGAGGGTCTCTGAGTGCGAGGCCAGCTTGAGCGGAACAGCGAGACCCTGTCTCAAAACGTAAAATGGTGCCGGGCACAGTGTTGCCCCCCTGTAATACCAGCACCTGGGAAGCTGAGGCAGAAAGATCATTGCGTTCAGGCCAGCCTGAATTCACAGCCAGGTCTGGCGGTGCCAAACAGGGCCTGGTTAAATTAGTAGTTTAGCAAGGGTCTGTCTCAAAAAAGGAAAGGAAAAAACTGTGGCTGTAGCTCAGTTAGAAGGCCCTGGGTTTAACTTCCTGTTCTGGAAGGAGACAAGCTAGGACATAACTCAGGGAAGAGGTCCTCGGTTCAGTCTCCAGGACCACCACCAAGAAAAAGGAACCACCAAATGGTAGAGCACAACTACGAGCCTGGAGAAGGCCCAAGGCCAGCCTGGAGTGCATAGTAAGGGGCAGTGTGAGCCCCAGAACTCACCCTCTCTCCGAGCTCAGACATTCTAAGGACAGGCACTTGGGACATCCCTGAGCCATATCTGTCACATGCTGTCCTAACACCCTAAGCTGAGGGAACACTCTCGTGTTGGTTTCTTTGTCCTTCTGGGGTCACCCTTCCCCTCCTCCGGTGATCCCCTCCATACACTCCAGCTGGTTCCTGCTGCCCCAGCTTTCAGCAGCCCTGGGTTGCCTGGGGCCCACTGCCTTGCTGTGGACTGTTTGGCTGGGACTAAGCAGGGCAAACCTGCCTGCCTTGGGCTTGGTGCTGGACAGACTGCCCCACCCCACCTTTCAACTCCTCTCTTACTCCTGTGTGAAAGGCCAGTAGGGCTTGTGTGAACCAGTGGTGAGGACATTCCAAGGGTTCCACTGGCCTATGCACAGTTGCAGGTATCATCAGAGCTCTGTCAATTTTATTTTGTTTATCTTTGTTTTATTTTTTTGAAAAAGGTCTTGCTATGTAGTTCAGGCTGGACTTCAACTTGTGTTGATCCTCCTGCCTCAGTCTCTCAAGTGCTAGGGTGTTGCCCATAGCGAAAACAAAAGAAAAAGAAAAAAAAGAAAGGGGGGAGGGGGAAGCCCAATCGGCGCAGTAGCCTGCCGGGCACGCCTTTATTTTTCAGGCAGAAAACTCTCCTTCCTCAAGGAGACACAGATTCCCCAAGGGTGTCGCGCCCACCCGGGGCCAGGTTAAGCCGCCGCTTACCTGAAGTTACGTAC
>PVKA01050789.1:0-12534 GCA_004027165.1 Ctenomys sociabilis
TATGTTTTTATTACAAAATGGGCCTTCTTTCATATCTCACTTTTTTGTTTACTTTTGTCAGAGATGGGTATTCCATTGCCATTCAAATATTGTAGGTGTGGAATTCAGCAAAGTAATCCAATATAGTCCAGTAGTCCATAATAGTAATAGGTTATCCACAGGACTGGCAATGTCAGAAGTTGTTGACTTGAGCCTTTTACATCTGAACATATTAATATGGCTTTACTTCTTATACCTTGTTTTTATACTTTTCTGCTTGACGGTTAAAACCAAGACAAAGCAAAAAATGTAACTTTTTATCTGACAAGGTCAGTAAAATCCCCCAGGATTTACCCTGAAACCCTGTACCACAGGTGGTAGATCCTTTGTCAGTGTCAGCCATGTGGATGAGTCACGTCCAATACTTGACCAATTTGCTCTCTGTGAAAGCCTGAGAGAATGTTTTCTCTCCAGGTGACTCTCCTTAGGCACACCCTACATTGTTGATGACTTTCCTCTGTGGCCCCATAATCTTCTTGACCAGAATATTTGGGACACCACTGAGTTCCATGATGTTATAGTACAGGTTCTCCTATGTCCTGAGTCTTCACTGACCATGAAAGGCTAAAACCAAAATGTTGGCTGACCTTGTAAGCCTTGTTTTTCTCTAAATTTTTGATCTACAACCTTAAGTTGTTAACCTTCCAGAAGAGAAGCTTAATAATATTATTACCCTATAACAGAGGTAGTTGAGCTTAACATCACTATCTGTCTGAATATAGACAAAACATGGAACATATATTTTCCATCAATCACTGATATACTAAACTTTAAATCCCTATAGAATATGAAGAAAATAATAGTAAAAAATAGAAACAAGCAATTACAAATTTTTACACAGAAATTTAGAAATCTAACCATATACAACATGGTAGCAACACAGTTCTATGATCTTTTTTCATTTATTACCTTTTTTCTTTTTTTTAAACAATCATTTACTTGAGAGAGAGAGAGAGAGAAAGAGAGAGAGAGAGAGAGTATACTTTTAGAAGACCAGAATGACAGGCTTTCCATTACGGAAAGCTGGCCATCCAAGCTGGGCCCTAGTATTACACATTGCTATCCTCAGTGCAGTTGCTTAGTTCACAGGTATCAACATATACAGTTAGTCAGGGTGAGAATCTACCAATCAACTGCTGCTTTCAAAAACTTGATGGAGTTTCTCAGGGTCATTGCCTTTGTATTTTTCATTTTTTAATCATTTATTTATTTGCTTGTTTATTTGGTACAGGGTCTCAGTATGCAACTCAGACTCATTGTGATCCTCCTGTCTCAACTCTGCAGCGCTAGATTACTGGTGTGCACTCCCATGCCCGGTTTCAGTGACCAGCTCTGAGAGCCTGGATTTTGGGGCTGGCACAGTATGTGGTACAGGGGATTGAATCCAGGTCCTTACACTTGCCAGGCAGGTGCTTAGACTGCTGAGCTGTCTCCCAAGCCCAGAACTGTATTCTTCCAAGTACCCAAAACATAAGCCACATGAACTGAAGACAAACATAACATTAATGACACCATTAATTTTTAAGTTAAACAGAGTTGTAAATATTTCTATAATCTAGGACTTAGACAACTTTTATGCAATAAAGGTTACCTTTATAAGTTCCAAAAGTGGACCTGTGAAATAATTTTTCTTCCAAGTGAGAGGAATTTTTGTACTGGAAAAGGATTCACCAGTGAGGAAACAAAGTCAGTTTTAATTCCTCTTCCTAAACTTCTTCACTAGGGGCTGGAATGGCAAGGAATGGTAGCAAGAGATGGGAGGGAGGAAGAGAAAGGTTCATAGCTCAGGCTGAACTAATACACCATAATGAGGAGCCTGGACTTCATCCTGCTGCCTATACGTCTCCACGGAAACGGAGTCTTCTCTTCTCAGGCAGGGAACTGGATTTGCACTTACAGGACTTAACAATGAGAAAACTTTGGGCTGGTGAAGTGCTTGTCATTTCATAAATATATCACAGAAAGCTGGCCATCTGGAGCTCTCTGTCATGTACATAACTGAGAATCATCCGAAATATCTTTTTAATTTTTTATTTTAAAAAAATATAAAATATTAGAGCCGGCCAAATAGCTCAGGGGATTAAAGCTCCTGCCTAGGCAGACACAAGGGCCAGGAGTTCGATGCCCAGGCCTGCTGTGCCAGTTCTGCCCCCAGAGTGCTTGAGATGGCAATTGATCCTGAGTATGGTAGCACAAGCCTGCAATCCCTATGAGTTCAGTTTACGCAGTGACACCCTGTATACCCTGTAGACCCTCTCCTAAAACACAAAATAAATAAATATTGATTGAAAAACAGCATTACAAATGACACAAGATTTCACTGGATGAAGTAAGAGGCAATCAACAATGGTTGCTGCATTACATGATGCTATCTTCAAATTATTTGCTCAGATTACCAAATACAAACATGTAAGATTTGCTTACAGAAAAACAAAACAAAATAGTTATCAGAAATTCAAAAGAAGAAGAAAAAGGGGCTGCTGAAATGGCTCAGTAGAATAAGCACTTCCCTGGCAAGCACAACGGCCTGAGTTCAAGCCCAAATTCTTCAAAAACAAAAAGAAAAAAATCAGAGTAAAAACATAAAAATTTAAGCATTAACTGCTCTTTTCAAAAGACCAGGCGGAAGTTGACAGTACAATTGTCAAAAGTATTTTGCATATACAGCTAAATATATTTTTCCCTTCTTTCGTTTGTCCTTATCCTCATCCCAGTTTTTCCTTCCCACTGAACAATTTCTTTCCCTTTCCCAGTATCTGTTGTAGAATGCTCATAAATATCTTATTAAGTTCTCTCTGTCTCTCTCACTCTTCCCTCCTCCACTTATTCACACACACACTCACCCATACCATACTTAAAGTATGTTACAAAGTAGTTTCAGTGACAAAATTATATTGAATCCTGAATTCAAGATTTTGCATTAATTCAGTCTATTGAGTTCACATTACATTCCTGTAGCACACAGAAGCTCTAAATATTGTAAGTTAGGGGACAAGCTTGTGATGAAAGTCTTAGTATAAAATAACATTAAGCCATGGTTTCTGGCCTTCAAAATACTTCTATTACATTTGACTACAGAAAAAAATGAAACACATATACTAAAAGCAACAGAGCTGACAGGGAACAACATTTGCAGTCTTGAAGTATTTAAGGTGTAAGATTTAATATCAATACATTTTTCAAATCTTACAAGAGACAATTATAAACAGTATCTACACAAGCAATTCAGAAATGAACCTATTAGCAATTAGAGTATGAATCGAAAAGGGTTATTGTTGCTATATACAAGATGTTATTGATTTCTTACTGTGTGTCAAACAGCTTTATATTACTGTGCATATTGGCTCTTTAGTCTTCTTAACAGCTGAGATGGAGCTGTCCGTACAGGTGAGAAAAATGTCACAGTGAGAGTGATATAATGTCATATACCAGGATTCTAACCGAGACAGCCTAGTCCAAAGCCAAGGTCAGAGTTATTCTTCAGTGGCTCAGCCAGAAGATCAGACAATAGATGTAGCCCAGCACCAACGTACCTGAGAAGTAGACGCCAATGAATTTCTGTCACTCTCATTACCAAGGGCTCCTTCCACATGGTTTGCAACAGCAGAAAACAGAGTATCTCCAGCAAAAGGAGACGATCTGAATAGGCTAAAGTGAGTTGAAGGGGAATCACAGAGTAAATAAGACAATCTTACAGAAAAATATGATATAATATAAAGTGTACAATATGTGTATAATTTGTAGAAATAAATTTAAAGCAATTTGGTGTAAAAAGTGTTCTTAAAAACTAAAATCATGCATGCCAAAATACTATTTTATTAAAGATAATTTGATTTACTTTTTATCTGTTTGTATTTCCATAATACCATAATGATAAAGCAAACGAATGTTCAAGATAAAATATATACATATGACTATATTGAATATCTCCTATTTATATGGGATTATTACTTGTAAATAACTTGGAACAATTCAAAATTATACACACACACACACACACACACACACACACACACATATATATATATATATAAAACAGGGCCTCAGGGTCTCACTGCACAGCTTGGACTTGTAGGAATTCTCCTGTTTCAGCCCCTCAAGCTCTGAGATTACAGGCACATGCCAACAAGCCCAATATCAGTTGCCATCTCAGTGTGCCCCTGGGGTAGGGACTGCACTGCTTGAAGTTCTAGGAATTGAGCCCCAGTCCCTGTGCTCTGCCTATGCAGGTGCTTTAGTCCACTGAACTATCTGGCTGGCCCTTCAAAATGATATTTTGACCCTATATAAAAATTTAAATATTGGAATGTTAAAAATATTACTAAAATTAAAAATGACTAAAACTCTGAAAAATAATATATTCTCATTATGTATTACTTTAAATGATTAACATCCTTAAAATCAGTATTATTGTGAGTCAATAAGAAAAGGACAAAAATTAAACAAACCATTTGACAAGAGAGCAATTTAAAATCAAAAGATGCGTACAAATGACAAAAAATACATTTAAGTGCAGTCAGACTCGCTAGTAACCACAGTTACTGAGGCCATTAAAATTTCAGCGTTGTTGCCTGTGACTTGAATGTATTCTAACCAATAAATACTATGGCATGTGGTGTAATTGTGTGTGTTTATACAGTAGCAAGAGCAGAGTTGGGTGACAAAAGGTTTTGGGAACCCCTTCTCCAAGTTGCATCTTGAATGCCCACTTTTCTCTCCACCTGAAGTGTTGCCCCTCTATTCCAGATGCCCACCATCCCTTGGACAGACTGATATACTCGCTTTCTACCTGACCCCTACAATTCTTAGTCTGACTCCTTGGACCCCAAATTCTCCCCTTCATAAAAAAAATGCCGAATGTATTACCATTGTGGGAATTATCACGGAATTTCATTTTATGCTTTCAAATAAAGTGTATACTTTATCTGTGGTCAGATTGCCTGGCCTTGCTTCCTTAGTAAGACATGTTTGTAAGTTTTTTTTTTTTTTTTTAAAGTGTTTAGGGGGAGAGAATTGTTTATTTGTCTATTATATCAATGCACAATATATATATGGATGTAAGATACATTTCGCGTGAGGCTAGGTCCTTATTAGATTTGCTCATGGCTGTTGGGTATGCACCTAGAAAGTCTCCTGAAAGAGGAACAGCTTTCTGAAGAGTTATCACTGAATTGGTGGAATGATAATGAGAAGAGTAAAAATGTACTGGCAGGTGTTTTCCTTCTTTGAAAATCAATAACTGGTCTACTCAGAGAGCACTCTTGTGTGCCATGACTCCAGAAGTACAGTCGAGAACAGGCAAAATTTGAGCTAGCTTGAACAGTCAGCAGTCTAAATTGACCATATTTGATTTCACCAAAAACTTCTTATTCATGAGTTAAATTTAGTAAGGCCAGACCAACATAGTTTATGTGAGTTTTATAGGAATTGTTCATTAAATAGAAATGGTTATGACACTGATCGTTTAAAAGAATGAGGTCCAGGGAGATAGCTTTGAGGCATAAGTGCCTGCCTGGCAAGTGCAAGGTCTTGAGTTCAATCCCCAGTACTGCAATAAATAGATAAATAAATAAATAATATGTCATCTATGAATCAGCCTAAGAATTTGTTTTTAAAAATTAAGCATGTATTTTAAAGAGATTATCTGAGTTGTCTGTTCTCAAGTTTGTAGTGAATAAAATTTCTATGTAGAAATGCACCATTATTTAGACTTAACAGAAAAATACTTCCTGATACATGCTGCAACAGGGACGAACAAGGAAGATACTATATAAGGTACATGACGCAAGCCATTCACAAAAAGACACGCGCTGGGCGACTCCTTGTGTGTGTGTCATCAGGAACAGCCAAACTGATTGAAACAGGAAGTGGAACGGTGTTTGCCAGAGACCGGAGGGAGAGACAGAAAGTGAAACACTGCTTCATGGGAATAGAATTTCAGACTTCCCAGCTAAAAAGGATTCTGTGGATTTCTTGCATAATCCTATGAATATGTTTAGCATTATTGAACTCTGTGTACTTAAAATAATTAAGAAGGTATATTTTATGCTGTGTATAGTTTACTAAAGTTAATTTGTTAAATAAGAAGAGATATCCTTATCTATATGAAATTTTTCTAAGATAGATGATTTGAAAATCAAAGTTCAGAGATCAAATAGCTCAGCACATTAAAGCACTTGCAATCAGGCACAGGGGCCAGGGGTTCAATCCTCAGGCCTGCCATGCCAGCCCTGCCCCCGAGGAGTGCTGAGACAGCAATTGAGACCCGGTGTGGTGGCGCGTGCCTGCAATCCCGTGTACACAGGCGAATCGCTATGAGTCCGATCTAGCAGTGAGACCCTGAACACCCTGTAGGCCCATCCCTAAAATACAAAAAAGAAAAAGAAAGAAAGAAAGGAAGGAAGGAAGGAAGGAAGGAAGGAAGGAAGGAAGGAAGGAAGGAAGGAAGGAAGGAAGGAAAAAGAAAGAAAGAAAGAAAGAAAGAAAGAAAGAAAGAAAGAAAGAAAGAAAGAAAGAAAGAAAGAAAGAAAGAAAGAAAGATGCAAATTGACTCTTAGCTCTTTCCCAAACCGGTAACACTCCCAGTTTTGTATGTTGACCTGGAATCAGACTGCGATGATAGTCCACTTAGAAAGCCTATAAATTTTAGAATTCGGAGATAAAGTAAATTGATTCTTGAAACTTGGGAAAGAAAGGCTTCGGGAAACATTTAACGTCTTGAATTTCCCCAAAGCCATACATTGATTTTTCATCTTGAGTATATCAGAGAATAACCGTTCGACATAGTTTTCTGACAAAATTTAGATCATCCATGTGAATTTATTATGTTTGAGCTTTTCTTTGAGCCAGTACAAAAATTTAAGAAAGCATTAAACTTCGCGAGATAGGGAAGGGTCTTCAGGGTGTTTAGGGTCTCACTACATAAATTGGACTCATAGTGATTCTCTTGTGCTCAGCCTCCCTCTCCCGGCCTCAGTTGCTGTCTCAGCACACCCCCCCCCAGGGGGGGACATCACAGCGCTCTTCACATCTATTAATTTGACTGTACTTGCTACTGCCTTTGGTTTTGGACTTTTGCTACATAACAGGCTTTGTCAAACTCAAAAGTGATATACCACTTCAAACAGTTTGTATTTTACATTTCATTAAGTAGACGGAACAGGTTCTAAAGTATCAAAATATATTTGAAAGTAATATCACTCTAGAGCCAGGGGAGTCGGGATTCAAAGACACCTTCAAATCATAGATTTTCTGCTTACATGAAGTGGCTACTCATTACAAACTCGAGTTTATTCACAAAATGGTATATTTACCATGTACTGTGCCTCAAAAGACACCTTGAATGTTTTTAGCTTGAAAATTCTTGTCAATTGGATTATTTGGTGTGTCAGTGTAGTCTAGGATATTTTACCCTTCTTGCTATATTGGCGGAAGCGAAATAAAGTGCGTCGCATATCCGCTTGACGGCTCATGCACAGCATTTCTGAATGTTCAGTCAGGGAGCGCTCGGGTTACACACAGCCATCCCCTGTGCAAGCACCCGGGGCTGGGAGCTCATCACCACTCCGCTGCACTGAGTCTAAAATCTGTGCGTGCTCAGTCTCTTTCATAGAATGGCATGGCATTTTCATGTAGCTTGTACACACTCTTCTGTAGATTTTAAATTACCTCTAGACTACTTAAATACCTAATGAAGTGTAATTCCTGTCTAGAGATTTGTTATATTATATTGTTGGGGGAAATAATAACAAAAACTCTCTCTCTCTGTCTCTCTCTAGAGAGATGGCTTTTTCTGGATATTTTTGATCCTTATTAATTGAATACATGTAGATGGAGCTCACAGACATGCACAGCCAAATGTACTAATACATTACTTCACTTTAAATTAAAAAGCCTTCTTTTTTTAAAGAATCCTGTGTGTTTTCTCATTAGTTTCTAAAAACTTGTTCTTTCCTTCTAGCAAAATACCAAGGTTATGCTAAAAATAATTGTGCCTGCCCGCCCATCTTAGATTAAGATCATCAAAAGCAGCACTGGAGTATTACTTGTTTGGAGAATTACTACAGTGTGTGCATAGTAATTGCACCAATTGTACCAGTAAATTATCGTGGGAAGAATTTGAAATATCCCTGAATGAAAAAGTACATTGTTTTTGAATGTAAAACCAACACTAGCAACTTCTAAAAACATGGGGGGCAACAGATTAAGGAAACTGCCTGGGTAATTTGTGAGCAAACTTTTGAGTAACCACAGCTTCAATGACCCGATGATTCCACGTCCCTCCTTCAGTTCCCAAAGCATGTATGGATCTGGCCAGAAGAGTTTTAAAAGTTCATGTATTTCCTGAATTGTGGCATTTCACAAGTGACAATACACAATGAGAGTACTTCCGGCCCCAGTGGCAAAAAATGTCCAACAGGGCTTAATCACATCCATAAAAGCCTCTCTTAAAACAAAATGTATTTCTTCTGAATGACGTCTGTTGCTGTCTGATGTTTGTTTCAGGTGGTGACTTTGTAGATGAAAAATGACTAATGCACAATACCCAAAATAAATTTTATCTCTCTATCCCCATTTCCCACAAGTTCCTTCCCACACACACTTGTTTTAAATGAATGGAAATAAAACCAAAACAATCTAAGCTGCCAAATTCTATTGTGTATATAGTAGTCATTTTCACTAATGCCCCTGTCTTTTTAATTACAGAAAACATTCTTCTTGGATTGCTGCCCTAAAGAACTCAGAAAGACTTTTAAATGGTCTTTAACCTCCAACACTTTTTAACTGGGGATTATTGGTAGAGATTATTGAAAGGTAACACTGTGTCAAAGGGTCTTTCCATGTACTAATCTGCTTCAAGCAGAGAGATTAAGCAAAGTAATATACAGTTTACTATTCCTGCAAAAGGAAGGCATAGTTAATTACCTTACTCATCACTCCTAAGTACTCACCCCATTTGACTTCAAGAAGATTTCTACACTGCCATCTACAACTCTGCAGAACTAGCACAGAATCAGGATGATACAAGATGCCCCGAACTAGTTGATTAGTCAATCCCCAAGTAAAATATTCTAGATAGCAAGAATCAAGCATTGGCTTATCCATGGTTTCTTTTTTCAACAATCAGATAAGCAAACATATTTCAGGTTTCTCTCATGTTACTTTTATTTTCTTTCCTGAGATAACAATGAAAATAAAAGCCTACTAGAGGACAAGAAGCAAAAAGAAAATAAAATTTTCAGATGATTTTTTTAAAAAGGTTAAATGCTGCTTATGTTTCTCAATTCCAGTATATCTAAACTTAATAAGTCTGAGTATCTCAGTCACTTTAAAATAACAATTTTTTTTACTGAATTGTATTAAGTAAATTGAAAGATAACATAAAATCAGACTAAGATCTCTGATGTACCTTTCATAAGAGTTCCTCATGCCAAATGGAGAAAGTTATATTTCTGTGACTCTTTCAGTGTACATTTTACTTCTTGCTTTAATAATTAGGGATCTCAGAGTGAAATTTATGACCTTTCTCAAGCAATAATATTATACCTGTTACATATATTTTCACTAATCTCAAGTGTTCAACTTTTTTTTCCTTTCACTTTCTTTGCAATTCCAAATCCTTTTTGAATGAAAGTAACATAAATTAATCAAATAATCCATAAGCCATATGTTTTACAACTTTTCTTGAGTAAATATAAAATGTCTCTAGACACATGATAAAAAGAAAATCCAAGAGGGAAAATATTCCAGTTGTGATAAGAATGCCACTTATGAGGGTGAGCTAGAACGCCATTCTCCTTCATTCCTTGGTTGTAAGAGACCCCACGAGGACTTTTAATGAGTTGCAAAATAATATGTAGAAGTAATAGGACTACCCTGCAGGGAACAGAATTTGTCTAGCAAATCTGTGCTCCCTGCTGTAAGCACAAGGCTGATTTTCAGGTGGTAACTCAGTAATATGAATATGAAATGCAGGCTCTGAGGCCAGGGCCATTTGCTAGGAAACATTACAGAACTTGTGGCTTGAGGTAAGAGTTGCTTTGTGTGTGTGTGTGTGTGTGTGTGTGTGTGTGTGTGTGTGTGTGCAAATGTAAGTGCATTCATCCATTCATAGGCAAAACTAAATTGCTCTAGTCCAGAAATTAGATTCCACAAAGGAATAAGACAAGAACTCCTGAATTGTAGGTCTTATATTCTTGGGAATATTATAATGTACTGGATTCAGATAAATATCCACTAGCTTTTTCTTTTTTTGAACAGGTAAATGCAAATTTTATTTAAAGAGATGAAAAGAAACAAAGAGTGAAGAAAAGGGAAGAGCCAGAAGAGATACATACCATTATGGCACAGGAGGGCCAGAGAACAGCAAGGTCACAGTGGCAGGGGATTCAGTGGCTACCCTCTTTATATACATTCAGATCTGGTCCACTGGTCACTGCTCTGCCCATGTGTGTGAGCCACAACTGGCAGGCCACACCCTGTTGCTTAGTCTCTGTTCTGTATCTTTGTGATTGGCAGGTTATACCCTGTCTTGTAGCTACCGCCATGCCCTAAGGGCTTGCTGCATATCCCCCTTGAGAGACAGACATAAATCCCCATGATTCTTCAAGGGTTCCTGAGGGAGTAGAGGCCTCAGTCTTCAAGTAGCACCTTCATGAGCCTTTGGGTACATTTGACACACAAAGAGCACTGTCTTAACCACTCTGGGTGTGCATCCATCTCAGCAATGTCTCCCTTCATCTGTCAATGTATTGTTGTGTGGCTCCAATTTTTTGACTATGAACTTGTGTATATAAGGACCTTTCCATGGCCCTGTTTTTAATTATTTGGGTGATTTGCATGAAGTGAAATTTCTGGATTTGGTGGCAGCATTTTCACAGTTGTTGCACCATTTTCTTTCCTGATAGCAGCATACAATGTTCAATGTTTCCATGTCTTCTTCCATTTATGTTATTTTTTTATCTTAAGGATTTTCTCTTTAATTGTTGTTGTTTTGTTTTGATAACAGCCCTCCTGAGGCTCTTGAAGTTGTATGTCATTGGAATTCTTTCCATTTTTTTAAATAGAACTTCTAGACAGCTATTCTGTATTTCAAATGACATTTAAGAGAACAAAGAGCCTGTCTTAAAAGACAAGTAGATTTACAAGTGATTTATAAGACAAAACCTTCATACAATCTGACATGAGCACTATTAGTTATGAAAATGAAAGTTATTCCCTGCTAACTTCTCCATGCCTTACCCAGGATTTCAGCCGCTAAGATTAACTGCAGAATATCCATACATGGAAAAATCTGAGTTACTGTGATTCCTGAATTTCTCCTGGAACAACTATAGGAGGCAGCAAATAAGACCATAAATGCTTTGTCTATTTAAAGAGAAAGCAGAAATTTCAAATCATTCTTTTCACTTTTTCCCCCTAAGAATTCTGCGTGTGAGAAAAACTAAAACACATTTACCCCAGAGCACAATCCCCCCTCATTTTTTAAACATGCGTGTGTCTCAAGAGAATGAATCCATATGTTTCTGATTCATTTACAATTAATTCATCAAAATGTTATTTTGATGTCCAAGAAGTTCTATTAAGGATCTCTCATGGGTCTTTTTTTCTTAGAAACAGGAAATCATGCCTTGCCAAGAGCCAAACTCAAAACACACTCAAGGGTTTTGAGCTGAGGTGGAAGCACGGGGACTTTGACGTCTAAGTGCCTGCCAAAGCTGAACAAGAAAGCCTCTTGATCTTTACCTGCAGCCAAGCCCAGATTTAATATGAGATTAATCTGGTTATTGAGAAACCCAGGATGAGAGGAGGGCTTTTTTCTTTCTTCAGGAGCAGAAAGTTCCAGGCGAAGCACATAGCAGGGTGAGGATGAGAAGGACCATCAGCACATTTTTTAAAAATCTACATTAGCAGGACACAGTGAGCTCTACACATACCTGCAGGTTGTACAACTGCAGACTGCCTCAGAACAGCCTCTTCCATCCAGTCTGTCTTGTCTCCAGGTTGTAAATTTCATCACACAAGAAAGCCTGGCAGTAGGCAGCGAGATTGACGCAGCATCCGAGCTGTGCTCTAGCTCCTTGCCCCCTCACACACAGGGATCCATGCATTGTATCCAGCACTCCATTCATCAGCACTTCATCCATTTCTCACCTTCTGCTTCTCTTTTACTTTAATTCCTTTAATTCATGCAAGTTTGCATCTGACATCAAAGCCTCCCGAATCCTCTCACAGAACTGAACAGGGCAGCCTTCTTTGAATCTCACCTTCTGCCTGTAGGTCTTCAAGACTTACTTCACTTCTCCACTGCTGGTGGGAATGTAGACTAGTACAACCATTGTGGAGGTCAGTATGGAGACTCCTCAAAAGAATAGGACTAGAAATCCCATTCAAGCCAGCTATCCCCCTACTGGGAATTTTCCCAAAGGATTTGGATACATTGTATCATAGAGATATATGTGTACCTATGTTTATAGCAGCACAATGTGTGATAGC